>JAUZST010009753.1:0-12791 GCA_034779995.1 Parotocinclus haroldoi | reverse complement strand
CACACACACACACACACACACACACACACACACACACACACACACACACACACACACACACACACACACAATATACACTTTACACACACAGCATATACATTCATGAGATGTTTTACTTGGGATTATTTTCTACTCAGGCCAGTTTTTAAGAACTAAGAGGTACTCTTATACAGTTATCCAGTGTTCCTTACATACATTGGTTCTGCAAATGCATTCCTGTATAAAACATTACTTGCTGTATTCCTAGATTAGTTAAGATGAGTTAAATAAATAACTACTATTATAGGGTAATTTGATTAAGAAAGAAAGGCTGTTTCCACTATTTATGCCAGGAGTTTGGAGTCTTATTAATGTGGAGGCTGGCATCAATGGGTGAGTTTTTGCAGGCCATTTGTTAAACAAATATATGCCATTAAAAACAGATTTTTAGCCAGATTGTAGCAGCCCAAAACCAAAAACAACTGGTTGGTACTGGTCTACAGCTCAGTAATTATAAATGTAACACAATGTTTTAAGGAATCCGACAGATTATAAATTATGTACTTAAATGTCGTCTTGTTGAAAAGCTAGCCATCAGACATGGTTGTGCTCAGTATTTACAAACAAGATGTACTATAAATCATGAAAAGTAAATGTTCTTATTGTGCTTATTTGGCATCTTTACTTGAATAAACGCTCTACGTATTTTACACAACATTTCATAATGAGAATCCCGAAATTGTTCACACACCTCTGCTCGCTACTTCTAATCGGGTCTTTTATGTCTTGAGGAGCAGATCCTTGTGATTAAGAGGGAAAAGGACAACTGGGAGTATTTAAAGCAATGCTGATTTACCATGGTGCTCCCTGACTGTCTTATTCTCTCTCACATAAACACAAGCACACTCATGCCCGGCTGGCATAGGTAGGGGACAGATTGGCGCGAGCGAGTGGGTTGGGGGGAGGATGGTATGACAATATGTTGAGTGGGAATGAAAGAAAGAGAGAGCCAGATGGCTTCAACAGGGAATCACACACAGCGAGGAGCAAGCAGGAAGAGCGTGTCCCAGGGTCGGGCTTGATATTCGCCATTCCCTCAAGTCATTTCCCCCTTATCATTTATTGGAACAGCTACATTCTAGGCCTCTCTTGCTTGCCTTGTTCCCTCAAGTTCTACTCTCATAACATGGTAGTCACTTCAAAAGGATCAATGTACCCCTCTTCTCATCACCCTGCCAAATTCCAGGCATAGTTAAATGATGAAATGCTTATAAGGTAACACACCAATGTAAAATGTGCATGGACACGTGCTGACAGTGATGCAAGCTATTGAGAATTTCCTAATTAAAGGTCAGTTTTCAGTAAACTGATTTGTTTTACGCTTCTTATTCTTTTTGCTACAGACATGTGGCATAATAAGAGCTTGTCAGGAAGCGCAGGCCACTCAGGAAAAAAACAAACCCAGAACTAAAAGAAATGTGCACCTGTCTTTGCAATGTGTTACACTGTAAATCACACCAGATTCATAGCCAATTATATCAGAAAGAGACTTGGACCATCTGGATGGCAAGATTAAGGTTTTGAAAAATAACTGGAATATGGAATAAAAATATGCTTTGAAATTTTTGTTTAACAGCAGGGCAAGTGAGAATAATCCTTTTGTCGAATCCAAAGAACAAACCTCTAATTAGCCACAAAAAAAAACTGTGAAGAATTGGGAGACTCAGCACCTGCGTTTAGAGTGTTAAAATGCTTTAATCTCTTAGCTATTCAGCAATACTTAGGCTGTAATTGTTTCTGTAATATTTTCATAAGCATTTTTTGTTTGAACTACAGATTTTCTTTTATATGACGGGCAGTAATACATGTAACAAGACTGCCTCACTCAAGATACTGTGAATGTCCATGTACATTTGCAAATCAACAACACGATGCAGTTTTTTCCTCATAAAAAGAACTTTGCCTAAATCTGACAGACGACCTGCGTTGTGTAGTCTTGACAGTAATTGGACTTCTGCCCCCTTGTGGTTGGATCTGTTTCACCAACGTAATCAAATATTTTATTTTATATTTATTGTTGTTTGTGCTTTTTCTTGACCATAATTTATTTATTTTTTAAATTATTATTATTATTATTATTATTATTTTATGCATAGTTTGCTTTATTGTTTGGATAAGACTTTTCATATCTATTCATTATGGAGTTTGATTAACTGGTTACATTTTTATTCAGGTGTGCTTTGAGAAATACTTACAGGAATAAAGTTTTTTTCTGTTTATATCAAAATACATTTTTTATTTAAAAAATTATAAATAAATAAATAAATAAATAAATACAATTCTAGCCCATCCCTGCCGGAACCTGCATCACAGTCAAACGATTAAATTTGTCTGACGGAGGGTGAGGCCAGTCAGGGGATTATTACCCTACACAAACTCATGACTCGATGACATGATTCCCTTTAGTTTCTCTTTATGTCTTTAAACGTGTTGCTTCATTACACAAGTGCTATATTATACAAGTGCAAATTTGCTTCAAGCCAGTATTCAGAATGTAGTTATCAGTGTGAAGTTTGGCATGAGCACTATCAATTAGTTTTTTAATGCTTCAAAAAAGTGACACAAAAGCAAGATATAAATAGTAATTACACTGATCTACATTTTTTTAAAAAGTGTTATGCTGGCCTAAATAATGAATATTGTTTTCTGAATAGTTTTTAATGAAAGGTGCTGATTATAAAATTATTAAACAAATATACAATATGTCAAATTTCTTCACAATTGAAAAATGTTTGATTAAAGATCATAAAGTCGAATATCAAGGGTAACAATACATAGTGATAGTTATGACGTAATACGTAGTGATAGTATATAATACCCACTGGTCACAAAAATTAGGGGACATTGAATTTTTTAAGATTTCATTATAAAGTATCCTTTAATGTTTGTGAGCAGTATATTTCATGCAAAAAAATAGTCTAATGTCTAACCAAGAGAGCAATATTTCTGTAAATTTTCGTTAGGGAGAAATTGTCTCTTTTTGGATGCTCTGGATTAGTTATGATCAGGACAACACCAGCAGTAGTCTGCCATCATGGCTGAGTTCCATCTGACCTGATCTCTATGTTTCATCAGGTCTTGATTTCTTGTTTAAAGCATTCACCCTATTAATTACTCATAGCTCCAAGATTTAAGTAGATGTTCAGGTGGCTATTTAGTAAATGCAACTTGACACTCATTTTGCTTCCAGTCTTCGAAGGGCAATCAACAAAATGTGAACTAAAAAGTTATCATTTTCAGCTCTGAAGTTGCCAAGAAAGTCTGTGAACACACCAGAAAGCAGACATAAAATCCAGCAATGTTGATTATATTTGATTTTTTTGGGAAAGGTTCTTCTGAATTCATACGTTTATTTCCTATTTTTAGCATGAGCAATAAGAATGGAGGCTAATGTCTAAACCGCTGGTGACAAAAGTGAGTACACCACTAAGTGACAATGGCCAAATAATGCCTTAAATGTGTCAATATTTTGTGTTGCCACCATATTTTCCAGCACTAACACCTTAACTCTCTTGGGTATGAGGTTCACTAGAGCTTCACAGTTTGTCACTGGAATCCTCTTCCACCCATCAGCTTTTTTAGCAATGGTCATCTTAGAGGTGTGTCTGGGGTCCTTATCATGTTGGAGTATTGGTCTGTGGCACAGCTGTGTGGCTCATGTTGCATGCTTGCACACCGTCTTCTTCACAAAGTTCAGAGCTGCTTTTACTTAATGAACAATTAATTAATAGGCTCACAACATAGGAAAGTACAGTAAATGACAGTTTGTAGGAGAGTCTGGTCGTTGATCATTCTTGACTGTATTACCTTCGGGTTCGATCCTTTTTAGCTATGTTGTTATAGTTAGTGTGCCTGGAGTGCTACACTTTGCACAAATATGTTTTGTATATATTTATGTTTTGTATGTAATTACACCTGTAATTACATATTTTGTTTTCTGTCCGAGCTGTTTTTCTGGCACCAGGTCCAGTCATCACACTTCTACTCAGACCACATCACAGGACCTCAAGTCCCCCTTCCTTCCTACTGTCCCTACCCCACCACATCTATTACCTGCGTTTATTTTGCACTAAATACTTCCCTGAGAGTGTGATATATTTTATATTCGAATACACTTTCCATGTTTATTACCGTCAATATTTTTAGGTTCTATATTATTTATAAAATACTTTATTTTATGATGTTATCTGTTGAATTATGTTTAGCTCCTGTATGTTAAATACATTTATTCTTACAAATTCAATAGTAGTTCAATTTAATTTGATTTTTAAATGTAGTACATTTTTCCGTGTCACTGTTGCCCTAGGCTTGCTAGTTTGGACTGTGAGCCCAGACGATTATAAAATTGGTGTAAAATTGGTAATATAATAAATAAAGGAGAAAGTAAACATTTGCAAAGTAAACAGCTTAAGGAAAAACATATAGCCTTCATAGAAAAGGACGATAAAACAAAAACATAAATAGAAGACATTTTATTACAGTAACTATTATAAATGTATTTAAATGAAAGCATCACACATGACTTATCAATATGCATGGCATACAATGAACACCGATGCATTAAGTGAACTTATTCACAGAAAGAACACAGATATGCTGACTTAGTCCACAAAATTATGTGAATCCCGGAAACAATGAGCAACAGGTGCTACAACTAGGGAAGTAAAGGTCATTACAGTTAATAGCTTTAACTGTGCATTAATTCTGTCATCATTTAATTATGAAATTTCATTTTTATTTCATTATTTTTCTGCCACTCTTGTCAATCAGTAATTTTTTAAGCACTATATTAAGACATGAATAATATAGGCCGGGCGGCACGGTGGTGCAGTGGTTAGCATTACCACCTCACAGCAGGTTTCCTCTCACAATGTAAAGATATGTGTGTTAGGTTAATTGGTGTTTCCAAAGTTTCCTTAGAGCTCAAAGCTCAAAACTTAGCTCAAAGATACACCCATTATTATTATCTTATCTTTATCCCCTTTATATCTTTATCTTTATATTTATTAAATAAAATAATTATTGAGTACCTGGGAGTCAGTTAGTAAGCCTTCAGTCAACAGCAATGTAACCAGAGTGCAAGGAAACTTTCAGCGTCCATATTGGTTAGTTGCCTAGCAACAATGCCCCCATGGCTTTAACTGTTTCATTGGCAAGCATATTGCCAGTTTGTCTTCTAATGTCGAAAGCATGAATTCATCCAAATGCATCAATATTGGATAGTTAGAAACAAATAGAGTAAACACATTGTTTTTGCCAATGCAGACTTGATAATAATGTAAATGTATTACTTGTCTTCTTCCAAGAAACGATTGATATTATCCATTTAGATGAGCCGTCATTGCTGCTCATCAATCTGACTCATTGTATAAAAACTGGGCACCTTTACACTTAAAATCACAATTGTTTCTTGTTTTCAGGTCCAGCACTGTATCCCGCAATTCGTATTCAGGCCAAGTTGCAATCTTAGCTCAGATTAATTGTCCATCTGTCAAATTGGCAGCCATACCATTCTCTGTCTCTCATCTTGCATATTTAGATTAGTGCCAAGCCTCAAGCAATGTCTTCTGCTGGCTGCACCCACATACTGATCACCATTGTAATGTACATCAGTCTTGTCTGTGGTGTCAGGTGAAGTATAAGATGAAAATAAAGAGCAGAGTTTATGTTTATGAATATTTATTTTCAGAGAAGATGGATCCATATTAAGGAGTGTCAGATCTGAGAGTGGAAAAATAGCATGCGGTAGTATAGTAAACATTGCTTCATGACTAATTAAACTCTGATTAACATTTGCATAATCTTGTCAATGGCAAAGTAATGTGGGTTTAGTATGTGTTTGGTGTAAACCTTTCTGTTGCAGGGCCTTTGATGTATGTCAGTGCAGCTTTTTCTTCTGGTAGATCAAATCATTAGCAACGGGCTTTTAATCCTGGCTAGGAAACTGTTTGCAGCATGGTGGTATATCTATTTTCAGTTACAGAGATGCATGGGTGTATACAAAAAAGGGGACATCACTGGTTTGTTTACATGATAACGTGCAGATGCAGCCCCACCCTGAGGAGCACTGCGACTTGGGCACCTGCCCCTTACCATAATGAGGAAATGTTGTATACAAAACCAGAAAACAGAAATGGTTTGGTGCGTGGCAACCTGAGCTTTCACAGAAGAGGCACCAGTAAGAGTTGGTGTTAATATTACCGTTATTAAATGTAACTCTGGCAGTACCACCTGGCACCATTTCAGTTTAGACCAGGGTTCTGAGGTTACCCGATGCCTGTGAAGTTGTTGCATGTTGTTGCACTTTGTACAGTTGATGGTCTTTGTGTGTATATACAGGATTACATAGTTATCACTAGGGGTGGGTGCCTGAGTCCCAGTGCTCCCTCCTGCTGCTAGATCTGTTGTGCCAGCACCTCACAATTATGTGCAGTTTTGTATAAATGCAAGTGTAGTATACTTTGAAGATTCCTGTTGATTATTATTAAAAAATAAAAACTATTTTGCAGTAAGACAATTCTGACAGTTTATGCATTTGTCAGCTGAAACTTTAAGAACAATGACTGTCCCAAACAGGATAAAAACAGAATTTGGTTCAAATTGTATTTTATTAAGGGAAGGCAGGTTTGAACGCAGCTACAGGAAGTACTGAATTTCTTTGAAAAAAAATATGTGATTTGTTACTTGAAGTTCACTCGGCAACTGCTTGAACTGAGGTGGCACAGGAGTCGATCAGAGTAGAGGAGAAAAACTGCAGGAAGCTGCAAACAAAGGAGGCACCAAGCATTTGGCCTCAAACAAAGGACAAGTTTCAAAACAAAACTCTAAAATTTAAAAAGCAAAAGAGCACTTGGACATCAAAATAATATACATTATTGCATTTACAGTTTACTCACATTTTCACGTATCTTTTTTTTCTTCAGTTCTCTTTTACTCTTACTTTCCAAGTTCCTCATTCCATTCTCTCCTTGTTTCACATTGGAAATCTATTTTTAGTTAGTTTTTGTCACATAAGAGCAGACAACACAAAATCCAGTAGCATTCACCAGATGGGCTTGTCTAAAATGGACTGTGTATTATGGAACAACCAAATTCAAATTGGTTGAATGTCTAATTTAAGCAAAACTCAGAAAAAAATATTGGTGATGGTTAGAAAAGAGCACTATGAGTATGTGCAAGAAATATACTTTAAAACATATTACAGTTTATATTTTTATTGATAAGATTGGCTTTAACCTAGCCAGATGCACAGGACGGGAATATTATTGGCAGCTATGATATTGTGAATGTCCCTCCACAGCAGGAAGGACAAATATACATGTGCTCAGCTGTTAGTTAGCAAGGTGTTATACAGAATATGCCAGCCTTGCTCACTTGCTTAACTATACCAACCTTGGTCAGCACCAACAAAAACACTACATGGCATAGTTGTTCCAAGCAGAAAGATGGATCACAGAAATCCAGGTACATTGTCATATTTGACACCATGACTTCAACTGGACTGCTGTGCACAATGTACATGTCACTATATTCCACCTTTCCTTATTCTAGCTGAGTTTAGCATGTCATGGTATGTGTATGATATGTGATTGCCATTCCTGTGCATGCATGTCACTTCTCCAGGGAATTGAGGATACATGTGATGAAGTTGAAGTGGGAATGTTCGGAATCTGGATCTATCAATTCAGAAGATTATTTCCCTGCTGTTAAGCCATGGAGAACAACACTTATGATGTTGATAAGTTGCTCTGATTACACTACAATATTCTATTTTCTGACAACTATCTCACTGAAAGTTTTTCCTTACAAACAGTGTTCAGAACACTAACACAAATGGGGGAAAGAGATATGCAGGTTTTAAATCCTTGTCAATAAGGTTACTGATACTCTGTGTTCATATTAATAAAGTTCAACATTTTATTGAGATGCTGCCTAAAATTATGTGCCTTTTGAAAGTGAAATCAGTTGATGTGCCTTTTGAAACACCAATCTGATGTAAGTTAACGCAAACTGTTTGTATAGTCTGGCTGTTCTTTTCATAACGTTGTAAAGACTACATTTTTAATTGTCGTCATAATCGTCTATGGCTTCTGCAGACTATGAGGCTAATTATGAGTAATCAAGAGCAGCGCATTGTGGGAAATATAATTTGGACTAGCTTGAGGTGTCAATTATATGAATGGACTCACTGGCACTGGTTCAGTCACAGATTAATGGACTGTAATGGTTTGTGAGTGTGTTGCCATCACGTCCAACAATGTTCAGGGAAGGGAAGTAGCCCTGTAAAATTTGATTAGAGTGCCAAATGTTGAATAAATAAAATATTGGTGATGGTCACAAACTTTTTTATTGAGACTTAACTCAAATGATGAAGAGTGAGTAAATCTAAGATGTCACTCCAAACCTCTACCTCAAGACATCCACCTTAAACTTTATTTTGTAATTAAACCTTAACCGCAATGAAATATTTTAACTGCAGAAGATATTCATACCTTAAAAGGCACCGTGTGTCGAAAGTAGACACAACCTTAATGTATGGCATATTGATCTGATACACGAAAAACAACAGTGCTAAAGCTGGCATTTTTACTTAATCATGAGATACGTCTATGTAGTATATATTAATAAATTGGAAGCTCACAGGTACACTGGTCAATATGCTGACAGTTCTGTAGCAATTTTTTTTACCTATAGCTATAATTAACCTATAGTTAATAGATGTAATGAAATTACAGTGTGCAACATCTGAGTTTTTTTTTTACCTTGTCTGGACGTGCTACACTGCTCACAAAATTAGGGATATATAAAAGAATAAGAATATGAAGTGATTAAAAAATATCCATTTGATTTTACAGCATTAAACAACATCATCAGAAAAGCAAATTAAATTTGCTCGATTACGAAAATGTGATGGAAACTCAATTATTGTGATTGAGTAGCAAGTCATATATTTATGGGTGTCAACATAAGCATGTTAAACTGGATGAGAGTGCCACACATTGACTGTTCAGTAGCGTGTATGGTCACCCAAGACTGCCAAAACAGAGTGATCCTCGTATTCATTTTGTTATATCCCCTAATTTATGTGAGCAGCGTATTTTGCATTACCAAAAATAATTTCTTGAGGTTACTCTAACAGTCAATGTTTATCCACTACCTCTGGCAAACATGCATTCTTCCAACATATATAGCAATAGTCTATGCAGACACACACTAAAGCACTCAGCAAGAAGCAACAGATGAGTGTGAGAGTCCAGCAGATGTATGACTATTTACACATGGGCATAGGGCCAGTTCAGCTATCCTGACTTACTGACTCTCACCTTAGCTAACCTCCCCACCAGGCTGCATGAAGCTGGGCCTATCGTCCTCCACAACCTCACATGCTAAAGTAATCACCATCAATCCCGATCACTCTTCTACCCCACTGCTGTTCTCCCTAGCAGAGCCCCAGAGGCCCAAACACAAACCACACATTGCTACAGAGAAAAGCAGGAGCGGAGTTAAGCAAGCACCTGGAGTACTTTAAAATGCAGGTTATTTAAGATATGAATTACAGCACTTTGTGAGGCAAAATAAATGCAGCAAGCCATTTCAACGGAGTAATTATTAGTGCAATAAAAGTTATAATCAGTAATTAAGATACTTATTGCATTGTATCAAGCATGTTAGCAAAAACATACACATACAGGTTCCTGTCCTTCTTCCTTTTCATTGTGTTTTTAGTTCAGAAAACCCAACTGTAGTATACCAGTTTTTTTTAGTTCTTTATGATGAGTGATTTGAAGTAAAAACTAAATATTGACATTTTGCATGCATGGAAATTGTCCTGATATATTTCAATTTTATTGGCCACTGACAAATATTTGCAGTGAGCTCATTTTAGGTTCTTTTAATACCATAGATTAAAGTTGCAACCAAAAACCTAATTGAATGACTAAGTCTGGAACACATGTAAAGTCCCATTCAGTGGTATCCATATCCCTTCTTGGAAAACGTAAAGAATGAAGTGTTAATCAAGCTTTACTCTCTTCCTTTTTCTCTCCTTGTGGCTGCTTTAGATTTTGGGATGCTGCCCATCACAACATCATAGGTTGAATAATGGCTGACAGAGAGAGTAGCACAAGAAGGAGAGCAATTGCTCACAGGAAATGGCCTTAAAAGTTCAGTCCTAGCCAAGCTATTTTCACCCAGTCTCATATTCTTTGTTCAGTTTGAAAATAGTATATAAAATGTTTTGGTCATTAGTTACATTTAATACAGTATCTCTCAAAAGGGAGTATACCTCACACATTTTTGTTACTACTCACAAAAATTAGGGTATAATTAAATATCGGATATTTCATTTTGAAATATACTCTTATTTTGTGAGCAGTATTTTCATATAATTTCATTATTGCTTTTCATTGGACAACACTGAGGATATGACACCTTGATATAATGTAAAGCAGTCTGTCTGTGGCTTGTATAATTTGTTGTGCATTCAAAATAACTTAACACATAACAATTATAGTTTACACCACTGGCAACAAAAGTGAGTACAACCCAAAGTGAAAATGGATGAACTGTTCCCAAGGTGTCACTATTTTGTGTGGCCACCATTATTTTCCAGCACTACCATAACTCTCTTGGACATGGAGTTCACTCGAGCTTCACAGGTTGCCAATAGAATCCTCTTCCTCCAGAGCAAAAATGCACTGCAAGACTCCATAGTGTAAATGTATTAATATATGACCTTTCACAGTTTGACCATAAAGTTCATAGTTTTACAATGAGTCTTTGATGGTAATTTGTCCACGTCATGATTCTACTGTCCAATTGAATAGTAGAACTATAAACTTGATTGACTATGAACTGACAATAAATTACTTCATAGTTCTACTATGGAGTTTGATGGTAAATTTGCTCCTTCATGGTTCTACTGTCAAATTTCACAGTACATTTTCTTTAGCTTCCTACCATTACAACATCATGGAGCTGGTGAATGTTAGAGACATTGCAATCCTCCAGCTTCTATTTGAGAATGCCCCACATTTGTTCAGTAGGGTTTAGGTCTGGAGACATGCTTGGCCAGCTCAGCACCTTTAGCTTCAGCTTCTCTGGCAAGTCAGTGGTCATTTTGGAGGTGTGTTTGGGGTCATTATCATGTTGGGTGTGGAGATCATGCTCTGCTTCAGTATGTCACAGTGCACGCTGCCATTCATGGTTCCCTCAATGAACTGTAACTTCATACAGGCAGCAGCACTTATGCAGCTCTCAGACCATGACATTTCCACCACCATGTTCGACTGTAGGCAAGAAACACTTGTCTTTGTTTTCCTCATCTGGTTCCCACAGAATGCCACCCCTTTTCAAAAGCCAATTTCTGGCTATGATGTTGAGCTTGTGCAAATAACTTCTTTTGTCGACCATGGCGAGGCCTGTTCTGTCACTTTCAGAACATTAGCAATTACTTAAAGCCCAGGTTATCTTTATGTAGAGTAAAAAAAGAGAGATCAGAGAGTTCTTTGCCATGAGGTGCCATGTTGAACTTCCACTAACCAGTATGAGAGAGTGTGAGAGCGATAACACCAAAGTTAACCACATAAAATGTCACACCTGAGACAATGTAACACTAACGAGCCACGTGAGACCTGGGAGGGAAATGGCTAATTGGGCACCGTTTGGTCATTTTCACTTAGATATACTCACTTTTGTTGCCAGTGACACTTATTTGCAGTGTGTTGAGCTATTTTGAGGGCACAGCGAATTTACACTGTTATACAAGCTGTAGACTGACTTTTTTACATTGTATCAAAGTCTCATATTTTCAGTGTTGTCCCATGAAAAGACATATACAATAAAATAGTTACAAACATGTAAGGGGTGTAGTCACTTTTGTGAGATACTGTATATAACCCATATTTACATGACTATTACTTTGTAAATGTAATGTATTGTAGTCAAACCAATCCATACAAGTTGCTGAAGAAGACTTTACTTGAATTGTCTGGTATGTGTATGAGGCCTAAAATTTTATATTACTGCCATTTTTCCATAATGGTATTTAAAACAAGGCAGATTAACAGCATAGACAAATTAGTCTTTTTTGGCTGGATGTATACATTTGCCCAAAAACAGAGATGAAGAAAGAACTAAGTGAGTGGATTTCACTTTGTTTTTGCTTTAAATAGAGTATGATGCAAGTTTGAGCAACCTTGACCAAATTACATGTTTTTTTTTCTGATTTTCTAAATAAACATAAACTAACAGCTGTAATGAATAAACAAAAATATGACACTTCATGCATATATTAGCATATTGGAAAAAAATAATTAAATCTAAAATTTAGTATGTACAGATGTCTGGGCATCGTTCTCAGACCTGGATTTTACTGGTGCATCTGCAAAAACATGCCACATTTAAGCCCATTAGCTGCACATGTGGTGTTAAATACTTTTCATTTTGAAAATTAATAACACATGTAATTCAACTAGAGTTGCTCAAGACTGTGAATGTAAATGCTTATTTAGTTTGGTTGCAGCTATGCAGAGGTGCATTGGCAGTCTCACAGCTCAGACATCCCCAGATCGATCTTGACCCTGGACTCTGCCTGTGTGGAGTTTACTTGTCCTCCTCCATGTCCTCCCTGTTTACTGTTTTCCATGTTGTGTTATGTGAACTCGCTTTTTCAACGTGCCCAAAGTGTGTGTGTGTGTGTGTGTGTGTGTGTGTGTGTGTGTGTGTGTGTGTGTGTGTGTGTGTGTGTGTGT
>JAUZST010009752.1:0-12791 GCA_034779995.1 Parotocinclus haroldoi | reverse complement strand
TGTGTGTGTGTGTGTGTGTGTCTGTGTGTCTGTGTGTCTGTGTGTGTGTGTCTGTGTGTGTGGGTCTGTGTGCCCCCCCCCCCACTCTAAAAGTGACACCAATCCAGTGTAGGGCTGGCAGGGGTCTCTCTTTAATACTAATGGGATGATCCCCTGTCATGCCTCTTCTTCCTCAGGCAGAGGCAGTCATGACTGCATGTAATGCTATACTTTAGCAGTATTAATTAAGAAAAATATTAATACCTGTGTACCTAAATACCGTAATTTATGTTAGGTTTGTTTTGGATATACATTTCTTCATATCATGTTTAAACTGGGCTGTTATGATAAAGTTGTATGATGCACAGAAAGATACAAATAGTGTCAGTTATTCTGGTCAGCGAAATGGATGTTAAAACACATAAAAGTACTTATAATTTGAATTCCCATGTTGATTGCACTGCTATTGTTGTAAACATCAAGCATTGTGATTAATAAGGTTGGCTTTTGAAATATGCTTTTTTTTTTTTGGTTCAGGTCATCGGAATGGATCAGGTAATGCAGTTTGTGGAGCCAGGGAGGCAGTTTGTGAAGGACTCCATAAGACTTGTGAAGAGATGCACAAAACCTGACAGGAAAGGTAAGAATTTAACCATTGTGCTCTTAGCTGATTTCTAGTACTGTGCAAGAGGCCAGCATTGGATTTGTTGATTTACCAATGATAAATGAAAATATTATTAACAATTGGACACAAAAATTCCAAACTTGGATTTTCCACTCCATAATACTATTTACTGCTGATCTTCATTCCTTTCTTTGTGAGCTTTAGCATATCATTCTCACCATGTTCCCCTTCTGACGATAGTTTCTTGTCTGCCACCCTGACAAAAAGACCAATCCAAGACCAGTCTTCTTCAGACTGTAGAAAGGTCAACTTAGGGTCCCAGTAAAGCTGCCACATGCTGCTATTGCTCAAGTGTAAAGACAGTTTACAGTAAATACTTGCCGCTGTAGCCTATAGAAACTGTTTTTCTTATTTTTAGTACTGCAAACAAATATTTTTATTTTACTTTGCCTTTTACCAATTCTGGTTTTGTATATAAATTCCAGTTCTTAGCAATTCCAATATTAGATTCCAAAATGGTTTAGGTATAAATATACTTATTTTTTTATATTTCAGCTTTAAAAGTAGTATATTCATTAGCAATTATCATTTTTTCATTAAGCATTTTACATGTAATAGGTTTAAATGCGAAGAAAAAAAAAACAAAGTTGTTGTTGTTTTCCTTTTGGATGACAGGTTCGTCATTTCAGTGATTGAGATTGCTTATCACCAGTAGTAATTGAGAGCCGTTTGGTGTAGGTCTGTGTTTTAGGTCATTAAGCCATGTTAAGCGTAGTTCATGGTAAGTGTTTTAACCTCCTCCCACCTAATGTAGCATTTGGCTAGGTGTCTCTAGTCTGTTATACATGGTGCATTGCTGAAGCTCAGTATTATGCTGGTGCCTCAGATATTTTGCCGTGTTGGAGTAAAACTTTTGAGATCCACTTCGATTAATGCTCTTGCAGAGTGTTTGACAACAAATGACACTTATTACATGCCACACCAATCCTGGAAGATAGCACCTGATTACAGCCACTAGTCATGGCTGTGTTTTTGACCCATAAAACGAAAAAAAAAAAAAAAAATTCTAAACTTGGACTGGTCACGCTTTTTTATGACTACCCAGTTCTAGGATTTTTGGAAACATTTTAAGCATTGCACATCAGACCCAGCAACACGCTTGGGCAAAAACTGGTTCATCCCAAGGATAAAACACCGGCACAACTGAGCTTATGCAGATCTATACAGGGTAGAGACTAAACAGCCACATGCAGAGCATGGACAGCTCACAAGGACAGGACTCTGTGGTACATCTGCATTTAATGTGGATCATTTGAGGATATCAATGTTCATATTTTGGACAGAGAAGACAGATTGTTGAACAGAGGAAGTGGTTTACAACCCCAGTTATCAACCACCTACAAAGCAGTCTCAAAGCAGATCCCTTCCCATGATGTTTGACCTCTTTTCAGACCTCTGCACACATGACACTATGGACTCCGACGACTCACCAATAGGTGCTCACACCATGGCCCCTATGTTCATAACGAATCTGAGCAGTTTTTCAATACCCAGTACTAGTCAATATACTATTGCTAAAATAATGGTACATCTATAGGACTTTTACACACTACCATCTGTAATTTAATTAATTATTTGCATGATTTTTGCTATTACCCAGTTCTGTCTGTTTATTAAAAACGATTTTCCAGAGTGAAATGTCTTAAATGCGCTTATTAACATTCATTTCAGTTACACAATGTATCCAAGCAGCTCACTCTTGCTCATGTGTACAGAATTTCAGAAGATTGCCATGGCAACTGCAATTGGTTTTGCTATCATGGGCTTCATCGGGTTCTTCGTCAAGCTGATCCACATCCCCATTAACAACATTATTGTGTAAGTATGATTTAAAGCTCAAATCTCTTTATCTAATAACCAGAGCCTTCATGTCTTTATCTGATTCTTTATGATGTTTTAAGTAATGATTCTAATTTTTTTTTTATTGCAGTGGTGGCTGAATGCTTCTCCAGAGACTGAGCTGTGGAATGTGTGATATAATGAGTTTATTCGTATTTTTTCCACATGTGTAAATACATGTTTTTGTTTTTCAACCTGTTTCGACCTGTTTTTGCACCTGTTTGGCTCTACAAATGTATTTATACACTATATATTGTATGAATAATGTACAACTATCAGTGTTCTTCTGTTTTACTGATTTTCCCTCTATTATTGCATAAATACAATTGCAATTTATATAAAAATAAATACACTCAAGAAACTTTGAACACGAGTTCTTACCTACATTATTTACAGTAAATTTGTATGACAGTACAAATTTAGAAGAAATCATTTTTGTTTTGTTCACCTATAGCATCCACTCAGATGTGGTAATCCACTCTATACAAAGAAGTCACTCATGTTGAATGACCTACAGCTACTTAGTCATCATTTATAAATCGATGAATACCAATTGCAGGATACTTGCATACTTTAAATGGGCTATTGCTTAAGCCAATTTAATGCTGCTGGACCCTCTTAAGTTTGTCCAAATAAAAGGTCAGATAATTTTTTCAACACACTATATATGCATTTCACTGAGCAGTAAAAAGTATTATCTAAATCTAAATTCAGGTGTTTCTATAAAATGAAATGTTTCAATAAATTACATGTACAATAGTACATATATAACGTTTTAAATTGCACAAACGTTCACAAGTAAATAGAATACAGTATAGGTGTATCACATTTTTAAAGAGGCACCAAGTGTGAGGAAAACCTTTGAGGCAATTCAAGAGTTGTTTATTTGGAAAGCCGTATTAAATTTGTGCAACAAATTCACACACTAGTCTACACTCTATAGTATTGGGCAATGTTGTCCGCACCTAAGACTCAGAGCCTCAACTGGCTCTTCCTCATCTGGCGCCTTGCTGCTCATGGTCTGACATCTAGCTGATTTCTCCACGGTGCTGGATGACAGGCCATCTTCTGGATGGACTTTCCCAGTGGCCAATTTGAATTCAACTGATGCAAATGAGGGGAAACGTCCATTTTGTTTATCACCCTTTTTTGAAGTCTCACCCATTGGTGATACTTTGAGGTCCTTACTTTTTCTCCTGTCACTTCTTGTTTTGTTACTGTTCATGCTCTCGTTATCCAGAAAGGGGTCAGAGTCGCTTGCGTGAGACATGTTGAAGTATGCACACTTAGATGTGGGGGGCTTTGCCATTTCCTCCAGTTCGGAGGAAGATACAACGGCGAGAGGGGAGTGTTGGCCACACGTATTTGTATAGGGAGGCTCCTCACTGGTGTTGTCCTGGCCAGTGTCAGCTGATGTAGTGTCTACATTTTCATACATTCCAACTGAAACGGGAGGAGATTTACGAATGAGGTGATTCTCTTTAAGGAGCCACCTTCCTTTATCTATCAGAATTCCTTCATTAGAGTCTACTTTGACTTGTAATAATCTACATTGTGCAGACTCAGAATTCCCATTAGAGAGTACTGGGCCCTGCACAATTCTGTCAGTCATATATTCAGAAGAAGTGCTAAGGCTATCAGTGCCTTGTATATCAAGACAAGCTGTTGTTTCTGTGGGTGTTAAACAATGAGGTTTCCCTGAACCCTCATCCAGTGAACTGAAGTTCTCTGAGCTTTCCATGTTCTCTTGAATCATGTACAGCCTCTCTTCATCCTCCTCCATTCTCTCTGTTAGGAGATCTGTGGAAACCTGAGACCCGTCTGCTAAACTGTCTGATGTCTCAGGTCTGTAATCAGAGAGGTCAGATGTGTGAGGGCTGGGAAGACTTTTCTGTCCGTATTGATCGTCTACATAGCTTTCAACCAAAGACGTTTCAATAATTTTGCATCTGTCTGGCTCTATTCTTAGATGGCCCTTTGAGTCATATCGGAACGTAAGAGCAGAAGATTTCAGAGCTAGGTTAACAAAGTCTAGCATGTGCTGTGAGATCTCCATCGGATGTTCAGAGTTATCACAATCCATAGTGCTGTCCTCCTGTGCTTCAGTGTATTCTGACAGCGTGTCGCGTTTCTGTTCATCTGACTCCCTTCTCGCCGAGTCAGTATCTTCAGGAGTGCTCTGTTCATCCATATCATGCTCCACACAAGAATTAGTCTGTTCCATACAAACACTTCCCTCTACTGGCTGAAGTTTATTTAGCAGTTCACAAGATCTTAACTCATCGCAGTATTCAGTTACTTCATGTGACTGTCTGTGATGGTCTGTCAGAAAATCTTTGTCTTTTTGCATTTCTGAGCATGCATCATCATCACTAGACTTCATGACACATTTCACTTCTAATATCTGGCACTCAGCTAGAACGTCTGATTCTTGCAGTTTGCAAGATGCTGACTTGTCTTGCTCAGTTTGTTCGTCTGCTTGATCTGATACTAAGGAGTGGTCTGGTACAGAATTGGAGTCTATGTTAGAAAGTCTTTCCTCATTATCTGTATTATGCGGTTCGACTGGGCTGTTGTTGTTGTATGGATCAACATCATGAAATGCCTCTAATTTAACATTTTCCGTATTCTCTTCAATTTGGGTAACGTCATTATTTCTACATTCAGTATCTTCTTGGTTTTCAGAGTTATAGTTTGCACTTTTTATCGTGTCATGCATGGTTACTGATGCTGGCAGGTGATGTTCTTCCAAATCCTCCTTTTCTGAACTGATTGTCTGTTGAGTACGTGGTCTGGTTTTATGACGGCCTGGTCCCTCTGTATTTAAACCATATTTTTCTAAACTATCTGTATCATTTCCAGTTATTTTGGTGTTCTCAGCCTCTGATGTTGAAAAGAGGTCATGGGCTTCTACATCCTCTGCTTCTAAACCCACAGATATATTTATCTGTTCAGCATGTTTCATGGTTTCATAGGTGTGTACGGCTGCATTTGTGTACATTTGTTTTAAACCATCTCTGTCATGTCTACTTTCAGCGCAAGTCCCATCACTCGCCACTAAGCATGATCTAAAACACCTTTCCTCTTTTTCTGAAGTGTAGGAATGTGAATCTGATTCAGAATGCATACACAACTGCTCTTTTTGAAGAGTAGTTTGGCTGGAATGTGGAACCTGAAAACCATTGTCTTGACTTGTTTCATTTTCAGTATACTCTTTTTCAATTATATGTGCAGCGTCTACCATGTTTTCATTATATTTATCTAAATAGTGTTGATGTGTTTCGTTATCTCTGCACTGATCTGTTGGGGCATTATCCATAGTTAGCATTATGCCCGTACCTAATTCTTTTTTACTTGTCTCAAACTCTGTTTGGATTTTTTGCACCATATCTGATTCATTCATAATGAGAGCTGCATCTATGTCATCTGTGTTTGGGATGTCATTAGTTTCATTGTCATTTTTCTTTGAAACGTTTTTCTCTTCCTCTATGACTACATCACCTTGTGTAGGGGAATTCTTATTCTCATTGACAATGTTAGCAGTTTCATTGGCATAATGTTCACCAGAACTAATCAGATCCTCCCCAATCTCTTTGCAGAGATTTGCATCCACGTTTAGTGTGTCTATGAACTCTTTTATAACAAATATTTGCTCTTTTTCTTGGTCTTCTCCTTCAGAGTTGACCTCCAGAGCAAACTCATGTTCAGACAGTCTTGGGGACATTGGTGGACAATCCTCGATGTCATTTTTCTCTTGAAAATCTCTCCAACTCTTTTTTAACTTTGAAGAGGTTGAGCTGTGGAGACTCGACAGGCTGGCCTTCAATTCTTCTTCATCTTCTATGGTGGCTATTTTCTCTATAGACTGCATTACCTGCAAAGCCTCTGGATAGCTGCCTGACTCAGTGCCAGTTTTGGACATTCCATCTTTAAGAGTCATTATTGTAAGGAAGGAGAGAAGAGATTTGGATGGAGACCCAAAAACTGAGGCTAACTGGGTCGAGAAGTCTGGAAGGCTTTTGTGTTTTCTCCCTTCCAAGGATGTTAGCTGAGAATCACTAGAGGCCCGTCTGATAGATTGAATAGATAAACGTAGTTGCTCTATAATACCTGACCTATGTGATGTCTCACCTTCTTTCCCTTTGGGAAACAAGGTATCAGAAGACTTGTGCATTTTTGTGGAAGTCACTTGTTCAACAGGGTCTATTCTTACACATGGCATTGATTTACAGAAGCCTTTCAGTGTTTGAGCCTCAGTGGGTTCTTCATCGTACCTGATCTGCACAGGTGGTCTAGACACTGGCCTTTCGATATAATTTATTTCAGGTGAAACAAATGTCTGTGGCATAATGTCTTTGTTCAACTCATTTATTGTCTCAGAAGTGTCTGAGGAACCACTTCCAATCTGAAACTTAGCTCTGGATTCATACTCTTTATCATATGGGTTCATCTCGTCCATGCAGGCCGCTGATTCAGGCTGAATGTTTTCCAGCCAGTTTTCCACATACTGGTGCACACTGGAGGGACTTGATTGGCTTACTGGCATAGAAACACTTTCAATCAACTCCCTGCTCTCTTTATGCGATTTTGTTCTCCCTTTCAAAGACCTTTGATTTGTCAGCCTCTTGAAAGGTGGTAGATGAGGTGGTGGCGCAATGTCACTTTTTTTCTTAAAATGAGTCTTTTTTTCAGTGCCAGTATGAAATACATTCATATTTTGAGAAGATCTCGTTCTGGGACTATTCTCTTTCTGCTCTGAAAGTTCCTTCTTTTTCTTTTGAACCTTCTGCTCACATCCGAGATCTCCTGAGCTGAACTTCTTTTTTTCTAGTGCTGCAGAGGTCTGCAACTCTGGCGAATTGCAAAACTTTAGGTTTGGAGCACTACTTCCTTGTTTGCCATAAATTTTCTTGGTGTCAGATTTTTCTCTAGTGGATGGCAGCGGATTCTCCACCCAAGTGCTTGATTGGGTGGAAGATAATGATAGTAGGTCATTTTTGCTAGCGTTCTGAGAAACATTGCTTGCAGATTGCTTTCTGAACTCTACGTCACAATCATTGCTCAAAGAGCTGGATCCTGAATCTGTCTTTTTCTGTTCCTGAGGCTCTCCATCACTGGCAACTTCAGAGTTTGCAAAATAGTTTTTATATGTACCCTGTGACTGATAAATATGCATCACAGTTTCTGTAATCCCTGTCTCGTTGTTTTGCAGTTGAAGAACCTCTGCCATTCCCGAGACAGAGGAATAAGCCTTTTTATGCTTCTTATCTGTTCTCAAGCTAGTTCTGGGTTTGGGTACAGGTCTTGTGCTGCTTGAGCTACTATGGCTAACCATACAGTACCCTTCCATTAGTTCCCCTTCAGGTGTGCATTCAGTGTATGAGTATGTACCAACTTTACTCTCCTGCAGCTCTGTTTGTGATAGCCTCTTTAAATTCTCCAGTGAAATTTGTTTTTGTCTGACACATTTCGGTCCAGGAGTAGGTGGTCTCCTTACATATGGTTTTGCCTTTTCAATAGCCTCAAAAGTATCACTTCCATAGAGATGATCTCCCTCCTGATTCAAGCTGAATGATTTATCAGTGGGTGTATTATCTTCTTTAGATTCATAGCTGCCTGTCTTTCCCTCTGTTGTTCGGTTGTATTTATTGTTATTGTTATCTGAAGAGTTGTATCCTGAGACCGGTTGTGAACACCATGTCATTTGCTGGCTATTAACGCTGGTCCGACTGACTGTGGTGGTCCAATTAATCATTTCCTCTTGCTTTATAGTGAGACGAACCTTCATTTCCACTGTCATGCTGCCGTCCTGGTTCACACGAAAGGATTTCTCAATCTCATCATTAGGCATATTACATGCGTCCATCTCCTCAAGTTGTTTTATACTCATAGCTTCCAACGATCCTTCTTTTAGTTTGTTGTCCTCTTTTATTCGTTGACTTCTTTTCAATGACTTATTGACTTGACTGACAAAGTATCTTTCTGATGATAAAGAGAAATTTCTTGAACTTGGTCGATTGCCAACTGACTTGTCTTTAACCTCTTGGGACAGAAACATGCAGCCATTACCAAATATGTAAAAGGGGAGGAAAATAAAGAATATGTTAGCAAGTGCATACACATTTACAAATAACATAATTCAGGAATGTTCTCATTTTTACAAACAAATTTGTTGGATTCATTTAAGGCTTACGTGACAATGGCTGTTTTTTTGCCGGAATTGACAATTCAGTTATAGCTGATGGCGATGGTTGAGTGGAAGTTTGAAGACCAAAAAGTCTGAAGGGTTCATTACCAGCTGCTACAACTGTGTCAGAACACAGGACCAGGGCAGGTAGACCATCAACCTACAAAACAATTGAGTAAAATCTTGGATTTGTCACTCCATGATACTTTTGACCCACTGATATTAATTCTCGTATGAGCTTTAGGATATCTGGTCCCTTTCCCAAAAAGTGTTTTAATTCCTGATTGAGCATATTTGGATTTGATACTGCTACTTTTCAAGCAAATGGGGAGGCCATTCTATTTACATGTTGTAGACTACAGAAGCTGCTGTTTTTTTTTAATAAATATTTTTTTCTGTATTTTCTTGTTGGATTCTTACAAGGAGACTTATTTATATAGGGCCATTATATTAATTGATTAAATTATGGTATATTTAATCTATTAGTGGCCTAATACTTTTGCACAGAACTTTTTGCACAGAATTTTCTGAAGAGAAATCAAAATTATACAATCCCAAATCATTGGGTTGGGATTGTATGGAAATGCAAAATAAAATGCAGTGCTTCTTACACGTACTTTGTTTTTATTTCAGACAGTGTGAAAGCAGTATATTCAATGTTTTGTCTGATCAACTTCATTTTGTTTATTACTGTAATGCACACCCATTCCTGTATTTCAGGCATGCATTGTCTCAAAATAGCTTTACAATCTTATATTATCATAAAAGGGCAATCCCAAATTGAGCAAGCCTATGCCGACAGTGGAAAGGAAAAGCTCCCTAAAAGTAGAAGGAAGAAACCTTGAGAGGATCAAGACTCAAAAAGGGACCCAACCTCCATGGGTAAATACTTAAAAGTATATGAAAGTAATAGTACATATTATAATTATTATATAAAATATAATTAGTAATAAAAGAAGTAACAAAATAGATTTTAAAAATCAGTCCTCAGTGGAAGGTCCTTGGAGGCACATCGTCTTAGTGACTAAAAGTTTGCACTGTGTGATGGTCCAAGCTCAAAGAATAAAGCAAAGAGTAAATTCTTTCCAATATTTATTTAGAAAGAAAATACATTGTTTTTAAACATTTCAATATTTTTCTTACACAATTGTTGACAAACTGGAGATATGCTGGATATATTTCTTTCTCTGAGACTCCTGTATCCTGTAACATCCTTTATCCTGCTTTTGTACCAAATCATGATCATAATCACTTTTGACCTCCAACACATTTAAACATTTTTCATGTTTTTAGTTTGAAATCATTATTTAGTTATTTACTTCATTACTAGCTGAAATGCAGCAGTATATTAACAATATTATATATTAACAATTAGCAGCATGCATATTAACAAATTAAATGATCAGACAAAACATGATATATTTCAGGTTAATTTTGTCTAAGTAACTGTAAGAAACTGTCTGTTTTTTACCATGCGTTTTTCATGCTTTCCCAAATTTGACTGATTTTAAGTTGTACAACCTTAATTCCAACGTAGTTGGGACATTGTGTAAAACATAAATAAAAACAGATATGGTGGTCTGCAAATACGTTTCAACCCATATATCAATTTAATACACTACAAAGACTATATATCTATCTATCTATAAAGAATATATTTATTGTTCAAACTGATCAACTTTTTTTGCAAATATTCACTCATTTTGAGTTTGATGGCTGCACCACATTAACAAGAGTTAGTACAGAGGCAACAAAAGACTGGAAAAGTTGAGGAATTCACAAAACAACTGTGTGGAACATGAAACAGGTGAATGTCATGACTGGGTATAAAAGGAGCATCCCTGAAAGGCTCAGTCGTTCACATGCAAGGATGGGGTGAAGTTAACCACTTTGTAAATAACTGCATAAGCAAACCATCCAACAGTTTAAGAACAACATTTCTCATCGTGCAATTGCAATTAAATTAGGAATTTCATCATCTACAGTCCATAATATTATCAAAATATTCAGGGAATCTGGAGAAATCTTTGCAAGTAAGCAGCAAGTCCGAAAACCAACACTGAATGCCTGTGACCTTCAATCGCCCTTGTGGCACTGAATTAAAAGCCAACATCATGTAATGGATATTATCACATGGGCTCAAGAACACTTCAGAAAACCACGGTCAGTCAACATGTCTCTGCTTATTTCAACAAGACCATGCCAAGCTACATTCTGCATGTGTTACAACAGCGTGGCTTTGTTACTGTCCTGCCTGCAGTTCAGACCTGTCTCCCATTGAAAATGTGTTTCGCATTATGAAGTGCAAAATATGACAACGGAGACCCAAGACTGTTGAGCAACTGAAGCTGTACATCAAGCAAAAATGAGAAAGAACCTACAAAGTTTAAACTATTAGTGTCCTGAATTCCCAAACACTTATTGAGTTTTGTAAAACAACTGATGTAACACAGTGGTAAACATGCAGGCATCAAATTCAAAATAAGTGAATATTTGCAAAAACCAACAAAGTTTTTCTGTTTGAACATTAAATATCTTGTCTTTATAGTGTATTCAACTGAATATAGGTTGAACAGGATTTGCAAATAATCTGTTTTTATGTTTTACACACCTTCATTTAAAAGATCTGATAAATAATTATCTTTTTCAAACAGAATGGAATGCACTGTAAGGCACTTTTATTGGGAAGAAACCGAAACCTTTAATGGAAACATATTATAGGATGTTTTGGAAATGAGCAATATATGTGTTGTAAACTGTAATTGCAGTATATGCCATACCATCACTTTATAGCATTTTAGCAATAGTGTTTTGTTTTTCTCCCCCAGAGACCGCAGGCTGTTGCAAGACCGGGGTCACTGTTGACCTCCCCTTACAGATCATTACTCCTTATGTCTCAGCCAATCATATCTGCATGACATGCCCAGAAATCACTAAGCTCATGTCCCAGCGGTACTCGGCTAGTGTAATAGAATGCCATGCCCCACAAAAAACATCACTGTGTTTCTGAAAAGTTTAATCTTATAGATTACATTATAGCAATACTTACTCTTCTGCCATCAGCTGTGTATAGCTTTATTACTGGAAACTGCATCACTTGTGAAAGGTAATCCAACAGGGCTTCGAAGGTTGGAGTATTCCTCCTTTGCAAACTGACTATACGCTTAATGCTGGGATCCCTGTTTTTAAGAACCACTAGTCTTTTTGGTGTCCACATGGCCACAGTAGGTTTTGCTGCCCTGCTCACTTCATTCCTCTTTAATAGCTGTCGGACCAGTCCTCTGCGCCTGTGATGTCCTGCACTAGTGGGTCTCGTGGTGTTCCATGGGACATGACTTCTGTTAACCTCATTTAGGTTTAAGGGCTTGACTTTTTTTTGGTCAGAGCATACATAAGAAGCCCCATTTTGCAGGTCACCCAAGCTTTGAATGGTGTTTCTACCCTTTGGTGTTGTGATGGTGCGTACCCCGAATGGCAGGGGCACTTTCTTTGAAAGGGCATCCAAAAGGGCATCAAACGTTTTGAAGGTACGACTGTTGATGACTACCCACTGTCCAGAGAACTGTGTGTCACCACTCTTGTAGAAGCAAACTTTCTTTGAGTCTTTGACGTTTCTTGACGGTGGTGGCAGTCTGGTGGACGGAGTCTGTGAGCTCCCCAAAGACACACCTGGCTGTAGTGTGTCATGGTGGGGAGGACTATGCATGGTAACTTAGAACTCCTAGAATATAAGGACATTGTGTAGTTACATTTCTGTCTGTATTTTAAGACATTTTGCACCTCGCTGTATTAATGTAGAATATTATATGCTTATATAGGAGTATAAAGACAGTGTTTATACAGAAAAACCCTAATGGTCTCCGTTACATGTGGTAGAAGATATTGTGAGCAAAAAACAACATAAAATGAAAGATTCTGAAGAGGAGAGACCACAAGAAAGGACATTGGATGATGCTCTCAGATTTTTGCACTAAATTGCCCCCACACATCAGGCACTACTGGACTCCAGGCTGCAATTTTGATGTAGTATCATTTTAACCAAAAATAATTATTATGTTCAATAAAAGCATTTATTTCCTATACATACCTGTGTATGTATAT
>JAUZST010009751.1:0-12792 GCA_034779995.1 Parotocinclus haroldoi | reverse complement strand
CTCTCTCTCTCTCTCTCTCTCTCTCTCTCTCTCTCTCTCTCTCTCTCTCTCTCTCTCTCTCTCACACACACACACTCCACACACACACACACACACACACACAATGAGCATGGATTGTAATGCATATGTTAACTGATTGGTGATCATTTGTTTTGCAGGTGAAGAAACTTCTAAGTAAGCCTTTGGTAAAAGAGTCCTGCTACTACCGTAAATTAACTGACAGACCTAAAGATGAGGCCTCTTCAGTAGGCTTTGCTGATATGCAGCAAGAAAACCTGTTCGGTAAGGAGCAGCGTTTAGCCATACCAGACCAGGGTGTTAACAATCAAAGGAAGTACAAACAATTTACTACGAGTTAATTGGAATTAACACCTCTAATGTGCAGGTAACAGGACTCTACTACCCAGTCAGAAGATAAAGCATGAGACTCCGGACAGCAGTGAGTCAGGCAGTCATATTGTTTATAATGGTGCTTTGGTGGATGTGGGCAGCATGCTGCAGAAACTGGATAAAAGTGAGAAAGACCGAGAAGAGATTGAACAGAAGCTCATGCAGTGCGACACTAAAATAAGTACGTTTATACAGTATTATTGCATTTGCTGTGCTTTTATTGTGATGTGTCTTTGTATTTTGTCAAAACCAAAAAAAACAAACATCCAATATAGCTTCAGACCTCTTTGTGGTGTGCTCCAGCCTGTTTTTGGGACATTGTGCCATATGTAGTGTGGGATGTTAAAAGGGGGGATTTTAAAAGAGCTGTTACATCCTGTTTTACCATTCGAATCCAGGACTAAGGGCCTCAGAAACTGCTGTTTTTAGCGACTGGCTCTTACTACAGAGCCACTGGTTCTGCTTTGCAAACCAACAATGCTTAGAACCCAGTATGGGAACCCACTTGTCAATGTTTAAACCAGTTACTGTCACAGCTCTTGGTTCATGGCTCTAAGTGTATAAACATTTTAACGTGCATTAGACGGTGAAGATGCTAAAACAGTGCTTTTGTCTTCAGACGACGACGCAAAACATATTTCAGAGATGGAATCGGCTAACCACAGTCTGATGAAAGAGCTGGAGCAGGTGAAAGCCAGTCTGAGAGAAACTGAGAAGAACCTCAGAGCCAGCGAGCAGCAGAAGAGCAGTTACCAGCAGCAGCTGAACAGCACACTCTCCAGCTTGCGTACAGTGATGAACGATCTGCAGAGTGTCTTACCGAAGGCATGTATATCACACCGAGTATTAATACATTTATTCAGATCATGTACAGTCTATACCAACTACTGGTATCTTGTTTTATTTAGGAGGATCATCCTGAAGGTGGAGATGAGAAAACGAATGGAGCAGGCGACTGAACCACTCTGTAGCTGTGAATTATTGTTTATTCAAAATCTGTAAATAGGATCATTTGCTCAGAAGATGTTTTGAGAAAGGGTTTTGTTTTTTTTTCCTCTCCCTTCCCCCCATTTAGTTATTTTAAGACGACGGGGGGTAATGGCATCTCGGACATTTCCTTTCACGTTATTTGATAAGCTGTTTTTCAGAATGCTACATAGATAATTTATGTTTGCTACACTAAATAAGTTTGTGAAAGGTAAGGTTGGTTTTAAAAGAAGAAATGTCATTCATAGAGTTCAGGTAGTTACTTGCAGTTGCCAGTAATTTTTATCCTATGTCTCTTTGTCAGCATTCAAAATGGATTGTGCATAAATGGGTGAGTGTGTTAACTGAGTTTAATTAGCAATAATGTTATTTATGTTTTTGTTTTTTTTGTTTTTTTAATGAAAAGGGATTCATTTAATTGGGATCTGAGTAGAGTTGCATAGTGGATGCACAGCCAGGCTCAGGGTAGAGATTTGTTTATACTGCTGCCACATATCAGTAGTCATTCATTGTATCATATGTTTTTCAGCTCATTGCTTACATGCTGCTATTATGGTAATTGATCTGCTATAGGAAGCTGTTCCACAAATATCTGCTATAACTGCAGGTTTTATGTCCAGCCACACCAGAGTTACTGGTAAATGAAAAGTAGTAGCCTCACCGACTCTTGGTTGATAATATTGCTCACCCCTATTTTAAATTAAACTTAAAGTCTAAACTAACTCAATAAACATAGAATTTATGTAGAAAATTCAAAGTTTCCATTTGTTTTCTTATTCTTGGGTAACTGTAAGGAATTTTGAGAACATAAGACTTCTGGTTCTGTCCAGTTCAGTACTTTTAACAAAGATACCTAGTGTTTTGCTGAATATTCCAGAGTAAAATTCATTAGAAAGTAATTCCGAAAGTTTATCAAGGTATGTTACCGCCTCCTCTTCTATCCCTTTTTTTTCCTTTACTGCCTTTTGCTCAGTCATTTTTAATTGGAATGGAAAGAGCCAAACATGGGAATGGTGAGCCCAAACAACCAAGTGCATATTGTTTTTCTATTCATTGTGTACTACCACGGTTGTTCTGTGTAAAAATAAAAGTTTCATTTTGACATGATAAATTTAATCTTTTTTCGCGTCCTTGTAGTCATTTTGTTTGCGAATCTGCAGAGTAAGAGCATGTCCACTAGATGCCAGTATTTAGCTGATTGCGACGCTTACTTCTATATAGAAATCCAGTTCTGCTTTAGCAACAAGATGGCCTAGGAGCACATGTGGATAGATGGATGGATGGATTAACCATACAGTTGCGGCCGACTCTCAGTCACTTGATGGATCATCGATCTTCACAAATTTCTGTCTTTCATCGATGTGATCCATGAAGTATTTCAGCAGAATAGTGGAGTAGTTTGCCATTGCTTTCTCCCTCCCCATTTATCAGGGCTTGGGGCCGGCATGCAGCTGCTTCCAGTTACACGGTTGGTGTGTTTGCATACACAAAGACAATTTAGAGACACCAATTAACCTAACACATGTCTTTGGAGTGTGGGAGGAAACCAGAGTAAAACCACGCAGACAGGACTCAAGCCGCTCCGCCCTGGGATTGAACCCAGGAACTTCTTGTTGCTAGGCAGCAGTGCTACCCACCAAGCAACTGTGCTGCCCAGGAGCACGTGACCACATATTTGAGCTGTCAAAAATGACTTTTGCCAAATTATAAACTGTTCTTAAACATTGATTGATGATAGCAGTTACAACTTTCAGTGTTTTATTTACACCTGTAAGTGTAAATTCGCATTTCCAGCGTTTAGCAGACACCCTTATCCAGAGTGATGTACAACTCATAGTTTTACAATCCAAGCAATGGTGGGTTAAGGGTCTTGCTCAAGGACCCAACTGGCAGAGGTGAGATTTGAACCCTGGACCTTTTGGTCCAGAGTCCAGTACCTTACCGCTAGGCTACTGGGATCAGGATTAAGTTATTAATGATGGCTTTTTTTTTATTTTATTTTTTTATTAAAACCCTCCTCTAAATTACACTTCACATGCAGGAAGCTGTAATGTTCTTGGAACACATTTTTGGGGAAACCTGTGGATTCCAGGACAAACAAACGAGGATGAAAGAATATTTTTTTTACAGCGTTGAGCACACAGTGAGGGTGTTATGTGACTTTATTCGCTAAATTAGTAGCATTAGTAAATGTAAATTCAGATATGTATGTGTTGTAGAATGACATTTAAATTCATACTGGTTCTCAGGTGGTGCAGCGGTCGAATAACCGAACCCACCACCCAGGGATCCTGCTCAAAAAATGAAAATATATTCAAATTTGAAACCTCTTTTGTTGACAGTATCTGTATTGTCATACTGAAGAACAAACAGAACTTGCGTAGGAACTGCTGTTAGCAATTCAAGTAATGTAGTTTTCAGAGGAGCCTGAAACTTGAAAACTTGTACGTGATTGTTAAAAGTGTAATCTGCTCGGGTAAGTGAATAAATGAAGAGGTGGGGGATGTTTTAAAGACAAACCATCGGTCACATGTCAGCCCTCATTAGCTAAGCCACAGCGAAAGGGTTTTTAAATGGCTGTAAAGGTTATTCCTTTCTTAATTGCTTGTTAATGCCAATTGTTTCGACGCCAACTCTAATCGTGTTAGCCTGCCTCATTCAAAGTTTCTTCACATGACTGTGGTGAAAGGAAACGTAACGTAACTCGCAGTTTTTCTGCCAAAATTTCGTCAATTTCATAACCTTTGGATGATATTTGGATGAAATTTTGGCCCCTCTGTACCCTCTGTTTTCATCTCTCATTCTAGAACATGTACAGACTTTTCCTTGCCGTTTATAAGTCATACAATAGACGTTACTGTAACTTGGCCTGATGCTGCCGAGCAGAGGAAATGAGCAGCCTCAACAGAGTATTTAGTCAAAACCCAGCTCGTTTCCTCTCAATATTCAAAACAGTCTTGCTGTAAGGCACAATCTGATCGGCTTATTACTTTCTCGCTTTTCAGGAACCGCTCCTTCACGTATTTTCTTTCCGTTTCTCTCTTTCGCATTTTGGAGCTCATTCTGCCTTTCCTCAGGACGCTACACGGTGACCTTCGCTACGTCTGTGAGTTTTACTTTTTGTGTCCTGTGAGGAGCTCACCACTTTCCCATACTACAGATCCGTAGGTAGGGTTTAGCTGTGTATAACAGTCAGAGATGTATAGTCGTATGTATAACGAAGTAGAAGTCCTTAAGTACTAAAATGCAGTACTTCTACTTTTTTGGAGTATTCATTTTTTTCTCCTATTTCTACTTTTACCTCACTACATATTTTTGATGATTTAATACTTTTACTCCGATACATTTTTCAGGTGCTGAATTGTTACTCGTTACTATTATTTAAAAACAAAAAACCTTAGAAATTATACCAAACTCATAGTATGAATGCCAGAGCAGTAGATGACTCTATCATGATAAAGCTGGCTTATGATTGGACGATTCAAGCTAACGAGCTGCATATAAAAAGACCACATGCTCACCTTAAGCCTTTTTCACTGCTGTCGAGATGGAAGAAGACTACCCAGGAACACCACCATCAACACCAAGTTCTTAAGACTTTAAATGACAATGGAGACGGTGATGAAAGCGACCACCCCTGGCCCTACTTACAGTACATGTTTTTGTTTGTCGGAACAAAAGACAATTAATATAGAATGAAGTGCAACAAAGAAATTGTGTGCACCTAACGTTTAAAATAAAATAAACAATATGATAACTTTTTGATTACTTTCTTAAATATAACAATACTTTTACTTTCAGTACTTGAGTAGTATGGTGTTTTAGCACTTTATATATCTCTGACAGTTCAGACTTTTGGCATGTTTATGCATTTATGGTAATGTCCGGTCAACATCTGTACCTGGTGCCAACCTGTACAAAGTTTTGGATTTATTGTATACTGCTAACAAAAAATGGGGGGGAGGTATTTCAGAAATATCCCATAATGTCTGTGAGCAGTGTAAATAGCATTTAACTTGTATTATTTACTATATATTATTATATTGTGCATAAATACAACATCATTTTATATAAGTTACTGCAGAATTTAGCATTTTGCTCTCCACAGGAATCCAGGAAACAAAAGCCCAGAGATACAGAGGGATGGACTGTCTTAGTGATTAGTGAAGTACAGTAGTAGTGACTTAGAATGAGTGAAAATGAATACATGTTAAGATGTTTGCATTCAAGTTATGGCCTGAGGAAATATTCAACCCCAATCCCTTCTGGGGAAATTTGTCATTTCCGTTGCTCTGTTCAGGAATCTTGTCCTGTTTTTTCTGCTTCCTGCGCTGAATACTTTCTATTCTGTATTTAGGATCAGGCAGTTTGTGTCAATTTAACAAGCAACATTATTTTTAAAACTACTTAAATTTGTTCCACTGTTCACATGTACAGTAATGAAATGCATAACCAGTTTGGTCTGGGACAAATTGTCCTTATACAATATAATATATAATACTTAATTGTTACTAAAACTATAACATTGGTGTATCCCATACTGCATATATAGCATACTATCAGATCCATATGTTATGGAAACCAGAAATGCATTTCACAGTGTCACGGTGTTGTTAAAGCATGTGCATGTGTTAGTGTGCGGTCTCAATCTCATTTGGACTCGTCTAGTCTCGGTCTCTGGCTAAGGCAGACTCAAATGTTCTGAGGTAATTTTTTTCAATCATTATTGAATATCAACAATCTATTTTTTTTGCTTTTTTGTGCTTTTCTCAATGAATGAGCACGTATTATTTTGAATCATCTGACATTGCATTTCAATGACTCACTTTACATAGTATAGTTTAGAAATGAGTTTTAAGGCTTTAAGGGCAGATATATTTTCACATATATTCATACAAATGCTAGAATTGATGTTGATTATATTCAGTTGACTTTACATTGTGACTTTTGATTACGTTTGGGAAACCAAGGGTAACAATCATCACTATCATTTGATTTCAATAGTAGGTACACTTAAGCTGTGAGAAAGAGAATCTATTTAAAAAAAAATGTATTATTATATAAATGTATTTTTATTTATTTTATTGCATGAAATATGTATTTGATTACCTAAGAGAAGCCTTCCTATTGTGCACTCGTTACCTGTATTAATTGCACCTGTTTGAACATACTTGTATTAAAGACACCTGTCCACCCACACAATCAATCACACTCGAACCTTTCCACCATGCCCAAGACCAAAGAGCTGTCTAAGGACACCAGGGACAAAATTGTAGACTTGCACATGGCTGGGATAGGAGGCTTGGAATAAGGTCGTGTGTTCAGGTGAGACCAAAATAGAGCTTTTTGGTGTGAACTCGTCGCCCTGTTTTGAGGAAGATGAAGGATGGGGGTGTTTTTCTGCAAAGGGGACAGGACAACTGCACGGTATTGAAGGGAAGATGGATGGGGTCATGTATTGTGAGATTTGATTTTGGCCAACAACCTCCTTCTGTCAGTAAGAGCATTGAAGATGGGTCGTGTTTGGCTCTTCCAGCATGACAATGACCCAAAACACTCATAGGGCAACTATGGAGTGGATCCATAAGAAGCATTTCAAGGTCCTGGAGTGGCCTAGTAAATCTTTGGAGGGAGCTGAAACTTAATGTTTCCCAGCAACAGCTCAGAAACCTGAAAGATCTGTATGGAGAAGTGGGCCAAAATCCCTGCTGCAGTGTGTGCAAACTTTTTCACGCCTGAGATTTGTAATTGCAAATATTAAGTTCTGATTTTTTCTGTTCTATCAAATACTTATTTCATGCAACAAAATACAAATTAATTATTTAAAAACAAAATCATACAATATGATTTCCTGGGTTTTTTAGTTTCTGTCTCTCAGCTGAAATGTACCTACGATAAAAATTACAGACCTCTCCATTCTTTGTAGGTGGGGAAACATGCTAAATTTGCAGTGTATCAAATATTTATTTTCCCCACTGTACATATACACAACATAAATATACAGACTACTGCGTACCACATTGAGCTGCCTCTTGTCTTTGAATTGCCTTTGAAATCTATAGATGGCACTGAACAGTTTTCATTTCCATCAAACCCAGTCCACATTGGTTATACAGTCGAATCCGGTTAATGGGACCACCGGTTGATGGGACCAGCCGCTTATTCGAACCAAATCTTAAAGTACCAAAACAAATCCTATTAAATACGTGTAATTTGATTTGCTTATTTGGACCAAAATTCCGTTTAATCGGACCAAAGAACGTGAGAACGAATAAGAAGCCATAAGTCGCCACTTAGCCACTGCAAAGCGGGTCAGCGAGATATGGGAGGATTTTTGGGATCCCTGGGAGAATTTGGCTTTTATCAAAGGTCAGGAAATCCGAAAAGTTGTGTTAACAAGAGCAAAACCAGCGGGAGGTGAACACGCCCACCACTTTCTTGATTTTGTTCAAGTGCAGTCCGTCAAGAGAACGTGTCAGATCACACGTTCTTCAAACGTTGACTGGAATTTAGTAAGAACTTTTTACAGCATTATATTTCACATGCTGAGTATCTATACATTGTGCTGTAGATCGTTTCGAAAAACTTGGTTGCAAATTTATTTTTCAATGAATTATTCAAAGTTGGTAAGCAATAGTAGTTCTTGTTTGTACGTTCGCTATACGTGTATATCGCACAATAAACGTTTAATAAACATTAATATGTTACATTAATTACAGCACGTCCCATCTTCTAACATAGGGCATGTTCGTTTAACCGGATTCGACTGTATTCTGTTCTATCTAAACAACATGTTAATCAGATACTATTGAGTCATGAACGAGTATATCATAAAGGGTTTCAGGCAATGCAATACTGATGTATCAGTGTATCTAGCATTTATAAAAGCTGTAGGGATACTAATCACCTGATCATATCAATATATCAGTATATCAATACACCTAAAGATCATATTGATAAATCTGCAACATGGAGAACTGAGTAGATTTCCAATTTTTGTCCTCTTAAGAATTTGAAGTTTTTGTTCTTATAGAGTCCAATACACACTTATAAATGTATCTTACTTATATTATAAGTAATAACAAATAATTAACAAATAAATTTAATTAATAAAAAAAACAACAACCTGAATCTCTTCTAAAGACATATAATGGTTCCACTCTTAGCCATTACTTGGCATTGACTCTAAACTGCTATTTAGCATGGTTTAATTACTTAGATTACTTATTTACTTAGTTTTTAAATCGTTGTACGTAGGTTTTAAATTGTTCACTAACTGTATTTGCGGCTTCCTTTTGTACTTAAAAGCATCTCACTGTTCCTGATGGATTACATCTGCAATGTCCATGGATGGGCAAAGCTGGTGCTCATCTATTTTTTGCCAAGGATATGGTATATCAGCACTCCTAGGTTACACATCCATTGACATTAGTGATAAATTAACTGACTGGGAAGTAATCAGATATTTATCATCTGCATAGTATACATGGTTCATGGGTTTTTTAACCCTCTAGAAGATCCCTGCGTCTTTAGTCATTGTTTTATCAGCCATATCCTAAAGACTGAAGTGTGTGTAGGTGAATGAAAACAGAATGGTTATGGATAATCAGTGAGTTATGCAATCCTTATCTCCTGTGATGAGTGCTTTCTTTATTAAAACCTCCTAGACACACAGATAGAAATTCATATAGCACTTTCTTTTCCTTTCTTTTCAGACAGGAGCTTGATGTTCAGTAAGGTCGTTCCATTGTTAGTGCTCCAACAAAGGCAATTTGTAATCCATTAGAAACTATGAGATTTTTCTGTAGGACATGTGTGCACTATAAAAGGCAACTTTGCTTACTCCATTAGAGGACACCTAATATGCAACCTGCTGATGGAGCTGAAACCATAGCACAAAGACTGTAAGGGGAACAGAGCACTGAACTGACCTGTATGACCCTTTTACTAAAATAAAGCATTAAATATCTCTCTCTCACGCTCTCTCGCTCTCTCTCTCTCTGTCTCTCTCTCGCCTCTATTTTCTCTTTTTATCTGTAGCATCTGTAAGTGATCGAACACATGATTTGTCTCCACATAATATGTATCATGATATTTTCAGAGTTAAAGGAAATGAGCTGTAGCAAATTACATCTCTCTTTTATACATTTGTCAGTTGGACTACATATATACAGATACATATATTTCAGATTCTTATTCTAATTATTGGAATACAAGAAATTGTCATATTTGTTATATGACATGACACCTGGATTTGAACTAGTGCATGTATATCAATTAAATAACTTATTTACTTATTTAACAATAATTATATGTACTTACATGCCAACAAATCACAAAGAATATCACTATTTATGATCATATGTAAACAAAATTATATTTATGGCAGATACAATCTTACATCGATACACAAGGTTCCATTGAAACTAGTAATAGTAATTCAGTATAATTAAGTTTAATCAGTTAACGTAAAGAATGGAACTCTTGAAGGAAACCGAGGCACCTAAAGTATGAGGACATGGGGACATACAAACTCCATACAGGCTGAGTGTGAGGTTGGTAATGAATCTCTAACCACTGTGCCAGCATGCTGCCTGCCAGCCAGCTGAATATGGGCAGGTGATTCTGTTTCCAGCATGGCAAGTAATAGTAAACACACTGCCAAAAAGGTGAATGTCCTTGAGTGGCCTTGAACTACATCCAATAAGATATCGATGGCTGTGACTTGAAGAGAGCAGTACATTGTAGTTCACTACACAATCTAAATTAACTTGAACTATTCTGTGATAGAAGATTAGGCAAATATAACTAAATCCAGGTGTGGAAACTTAGTAGAGCCACTTCCAAACAGACTGATGGCTGTATGGTCACTGAAATGAATATGTTCTTCAAAGAATTGCAAACTCTTTATTATAAAATTCATTATTAAGTAATATTCAAAACTGTTGCCATTTTTATATTTGCTTGAATGTTATACGACATAATTTGTAATATATCTAAGACCTACTTAGATTATTATTGATTACATTATTCATGACTGTTTCAAAGGGGCAATACGATTTTCTCTTGATATTGTATGTGCATACATATAAAGTCCCAAATATTTTCCTGTAAATTACTTTTAATGGCAGGGAAGGTGTATTCATTTGAAAAATGTAAACTATATGTAAATATAAAAATAATGTCTTATTATGGAGAAATTTGTGGCCCCAGATGATTGCCATTATTAGATTACTGCATCAGAATGCAGTGGTCAAATTAATGCCAAAATCTGATTTCATTCAAACTGTGCTGGCTGACGTTTTACTGAGTCTCTGCTTTTTGTTTTATTTTGGAATATATACTCAATGCATAGTTGAAATTAAACGAAATGAAAATCGTTACTAAGCGTATGTTAGGTTATAAGCAATTGAGAAGTTAACTGATCGACTGGTGATGTTAGGTTGTGTATGATGCTTTCTAGGCTGACTTAACATTATGACAGGCAGAGACACTTAAAGAATGCGTATATAGCAATAATAAATCATTTACCACTGATAACAATTACTGATAACAGTCTGGATGGTCATTTTTGTCTTTAATCCGGAGCACAGAATGCCCATTGTACCCAATTAACATCTGGAACAATGTTTGGCTTGATCCTTTGCACAGTAAAGTGCCATTTGTGAAAGTAACTCTGCATTTTAATGCTTGATAAAGGTTTTTCAAAGTAAACCCTTGCCCATATGGTTCTATCAGCTATTGTAGAATAGTTATTGATGCAGTGCTTCCTGAGGGTTTAAAGATCACAGGAGTTCATCTTAAACTTGTGCCCTTGGCCTTTATGCACTGAAACACAAATAATTGTTAAGTGATTGAAAAATGCATAATTAAGTAGCCCTACAGTTTTGATGAAATTACTTGCTTTTTGATATGTAGCGCACTATAAGGGGTGAAATGCTGTTATTTTAAGTTGCATGTAGTGCACTACAGGGATTAGAAAGTTACTTTAAATTCAGCCCTTTTCTTCTTTATATTTTGTTTATGCAAAAGTGTCAGAGTTGGAGAATCAGACACAGAACAAACTGGTTTGCTCATTCTTGCTCTTTATTGAGCGGACAACAGGCACAGACAGAACATTTCCAGTCTCTAAATGGACCCTTAAATCAGTCAGGACAGCCTCAACCAGACCTGTACACACAGTCTTCCCTAAGACAGTAACTATCTACAACATTAAACAGCGCACACAGACAACATTAACCCAACTAATAAGACCAGTGAGCCACACGTGATGCAGGACAACCCACCCTAAAGACAATGACATCCCAGCTAAACCAGTGCCCCAACTCTGAGGCAAACAATAACCTCAAAACAATAACCAAAACCCGACTCTGCATGTTGCACCACGTTGCACCAGCACTTGAGCGAGTCAGCAGGGATAGACAGACAGGTAACTGGGAACTCAGCGCCCTCTCACTGGACGCACCAGCTTTTGTAGAAGCACCAACCTCACTGGACCGGTACAGAGTGAGACGATGGTGGTGTACCACCACTGTCTTATGCCCCTGAAGACCCTAACAGTTGGTCTGCAGTCCTCGATCTTAATGCCGCTGTGGGTTAAAAAACCACACCCTAACCTCAACTGGCAGTGGCTCACCTCAAACCCTGTTGTGCGTGCCACTGGGCAAAGCATGTGATGCTGTTCCAGCAGATCATGAGGCAAGAATGTCCGGGGTCAATGACAGCACGCAGTGATATCAGCAGATCCAAGGTTTCGCTGTGGGTTCCTGCTTGCATAGATTCTGCATAGAGATGATCTGGCTTCTGGCACCTCCAACAGATAAGCCACTTCTTCATCACATTGCCCACTGCCACTCAAACAACTGCTATCTCTCTGTCGTTGTCATCAGCCATCATAGTTGTGCATCGAATAGGGAACTCTCTCTGCGCTGTGTTGAGCCAGTATCAGGACATACACTGCTCACACAGCTTTCGCTGCTGCACTCGCCAGGGTCGCTGGAGCAACATGCTGCTGAAGCACTTCCAGACTCAGCACATGAAGGAATGCTTTCAGTGCCAGCTTGTCCTGGGCATGAGCTGTAAAATCAGAATACGCTTGTTGCATCAGTGTAGCGACTTAACTGGACAACATGGACACCCTCTCGCTTGATGATCCTGCAGCTGTTGACGAAGTGCGGTGATGGACGGAACCCTGGAGAATCGAGCAGTTTTTATGGGCCCAATGTGTGTCAAATGTGTCAATAAAATATCCCAGCAGTCAGACTAGCAGACTGAAACATTGCTAAAATTCTTTCATTAAGAGATAACAGACTTTATTATCATTTGCACAGGAAACATGCAGGTACACTGTATAATTAAACTCTGCAGTACCTCCCAGAAACAAGACTAACAAATTACAGTAAATACTAAATAAGG
>JAUZST010009750.1:0-12792 GCA_034779995.1 Parotocinclus haroldoi | reverse complement strand
TCAGAGGAGAATGAACAGACTGGCTTGAGCTGATAGAAATACAAGTACTCATTACAACTAAAGGTCTGAGCAACTATGAGAGAAGAGCGTCTCTGAACGCACATGTTGAACCTTGAAGCCGAAACAGTACAATATTAATATATTATAATATATTATATTATGTTAGATTATATTTTATTATATGTCATTCAAAAACACAGCAAAAAACTACATTTTTGCATCAATTATATATTATTAATGTGGTATTACTATTTTTGTTCTTATACTGTGTGCTATGCAGTTGTACGCTAAGTATTGAGTGAAAGTAAGAAAGAATTGTGTTAAAAAGTGATTGAAAATGAATGTGTGGAACACTGTTAGGGCTGTATGAGATGCTAGACTTAATAATACGTAATGCCCAAACTTTGCTCTTCCTGCTGGGGAAATTAGAAATGAGTTAGAATAGTGTCACTGGGGAATTGTAATTAAGATGTAAATATGTTAAAGGGATTTTGTGTGTTGGCTCTTACACACACCAACACACCGTCTTGACCCATGTACATGTTATTATAAGTGCTTCATCTTAACAATGGCCTGACCTCACTCACTCACACACACACACTTCCTGTGCTGTGTACTGATATCTGTAACATAATTGTCTCGTATACGTTGCATAATATAAATAGATGAGCAAAGTGTTTAACTTTTGTTATTACCTTTATTATAACCTTTGTTAACCTTCATCTTTAACTTTTGTGTTGTAAACGCAATGTAACAAATACCTGGCGTGCTTCTACAAAACCTCTGTCACATCTCGCTCCCAGTTATTATGCTCAGGGTTGTGTTGCCAAAAGCCATTGCTTGTAGTGCTCGGGCCAGCTTTCAGACCTTTGTTTTTAGACCTTTGTTCCGTCTGAGCAAATGTTGTTGTACTGTGAGGTACCAGCACACTGTCTAAGGCTGGTTCCCACCTTTTGCGCTGTGCTGTCAGTTAAGGAGTACCCAGAGTAAACCCAGACCACCCCCACTTGGGCATTAAACCAATGACCTTCTAGCTGTGAGGCGACACAATTCCCTACCGTGGCACCCTTCAGCCTCCCAGCAACCCTGAATTGGACTAAGTGGGGTGGGAAAGTGAGTAAGTGAATTTTGTTATATAAAAGTACAGTAACATTATAGTCTGACTTTGGAAAAATCTAAATGTAAATGACTTTTCCTCAAAATAACAACACACAGCCATTGTGTCTGAATTATTGTCTAAACCACTGGCAACAAGCGTGAGTACACCCCGAAGTGACAATGGCCAAATTGTGCCTGAAGTGTCAATATCTTTTGTGGCCACCATTATTTCCAGCACTGTCTTAACTCTCTTAGGCATGGAATTTACTAGAGCTTGAAAGGTTGCCACTGGAATCCTCATCCACTCCTCCATGATGACATCACACAGCTGGTGGATGTTAGAGAGCTTTGCTCCGTCACAGATGCTCAGTAGGGATTAGGTCTGGAGACATGCTTGTCTTTTACCCTCCGTTACTTTAGCAAGACAGTGGTCGTGTTGGAGGTGTGTTTGGGATCGTTATCATGTTGGAGTATTGCCCTGTAGCCCAGTGTATGAAGGGAGGGGGTCATGCTGTTTGTCACAGTGCATGTTGGCATTCATGGTTCCCTCTATGAACTGTAGCTCCTCACAGCTGACAGCACTCATGAAGCCCCAAACCATGACATTCCCACCGCCATGCTTAACTGTAGCCCAGACACAGTTGTACTTAAGTCTACCAGAGTCCTTGTACTCTTCATCTGGTTGCCGCTACACAAACTTAACACCATCTGAACCAAATAACTTTATCTTGGTCTCATCAGTCCACAGGACATGGTTGCAGTAATCCATGTCCCTAGTCTGCTTGCCATTAGCAAACTGTCTCCAGGCTTTCTTGAGCATCATCTCAGAAGAGGCTTCCTTCTGGGATGACTGTCATGCCCTGACAGCTATAATAGCCCGATCACAGGAGTTTCTCAAACGTGCAACGTCACCAGAGAGCCTATATCATAATAATATTGTTTTCTGCTTCCTGTGCTGCAGGTGTGACCACATGCAAGGCTCTGAGACAGCCTCGGTACTGATGAAGAACAGAAAGGCTGTGGGAGGAGCCTACATTCATTCAGAAATTCTCCTCCCCCCTTGCAGAAGCGACACCTCCCAGGGACTAGAAGAAGACCATTTGGAGGCAGTGCTGTCAGAGCTGAGAGATAACTTAAATACAGAGGTGGATCAGAGTGTGGAGGAGGGGCTTAAAGATGGGAGGCAGAGTTATGACAATGGAGAGGAGGAGGAGCGTGAGGACAAGAGCATGGGGGATTCTCATAGTCCAGCTCTCCCTGCAGGTGGGTCAGGTGAAATAATAATAAATAACTATGTTGTAATTAAAGCCTATTAATTATTGACCTCTAGAGTTTCTGCATTCATGAACTCGGTCCCTCTCAGGGAGTTTTCTCTTCCGCTGACTCCTCTGGCTGAGAATTTGGGCTTTGAACTCTACTCTTTGTAGAAATAAATCGAAATAAAGGGCATCATTGATTGGAAATTGATCGTAGCTGCCATTGTATGTTCTCATTATCTCGGTATCAGTGTGTTTGAGTTTGTAGATGTTTTGCAAAATATCAGTATCAAGGTCTTGTGTCAGTAGGTGGTAGTTCAGACACAAACACACACACACACACACACACACACACACACACACATACACACATACACACACACAGAGGCTGTACTTGCAGCTTCCTGCTCTTTCACCCATAAACTCTGATCTGTCATGAAAATCCAGCAGAGCTTATCCAGTGTGGAGGTTTTGATCTCCACAAAGAAAACACTTGTTCCCTGCTGTGTACTCCACAACTGTTAACTTAGACTTGCTCTTTGTGTTCATGTGCCCTGTGATGGACTGGTGCCCTGTCGTGCACCTGGTTTGGCTGCTTAGGGTCCGGCCCTGTTGACTCTAAATTGATCCATGGTTCTGAGCCTTCTGTGACCCACGGAGAGAGGCACCTGTCACCCCGCATGAGCCCGCATGAGCCAAGATCCTGACAGTATGCAACTTGAAACTACAAATGCACCGATTCCAAGTTTCTTGACCGATTCTGTTTTTTTTAAACACACAGTTGGTTGATTCTGATTTTTGCTATTTACAAATGACAGCATTACAGCAAACATTTTTGCTCAACTTTTCAGCCTTTCTTTTAACAGGAACTTCTTTTTTGCTAAAGAAAGACAGCAAGTGCGGCTAGGTTGTGCCCACCTGTGCTAGCACAAGCTTTAGCTTAAACCTTGTTGCCTTTGTTCGTTTTGTGAAATGCCGCATATTCAGCTGGATGATGCTGTTTTAATGCCTTATGATATTTGTTGGTCCCGACGTTTTTGGAGTTGCTCCACCGCAGCTTATTTTGGCTGTGCGAATATTGCAGACAGCACACTCCTGAAGAGCTCTAATGCTGAAGATATGGCTGTGTCCAGTCTCCCTGCTCCATCATTAGTAATGCGATATGAAGCAGCGGTCAAACCAGTGGCTGAGCCGTGTTTAAAGCTCCGTGCACACATGAACTGAATTCTGAATAAAAGTTAGTGAAAGCACTTCACACATTTATGCTGCTGTTTTCATCATGTAAATGAATTGACCCAGAATAGGCTATAAAGCACTGACACTGACTGAAAGGTCAGAATCCGGTCACCAGCCGATCAATATCTCTACTTGATCAGTATCTCAGCCTGACCCTCATCTTGCCAGAGAGGGGAACCAGAGTGGCTCTGCACAGTGCAGCTGGTTTGTATCCCGTCTTTTGTGACTTTGCCCTACCTGCTGTGGTTTCCTGAGCGTCTTTTAGTCCCCATCCTGCTCAGCGTGTGTTTGTGTATGTGTATTTACACAAATCACATCATGGTACAAACTACACAGAGAGGAAACGTTTTGTTCTTTCACTGTCAGGTCAGTTCAGTACAGAATTATAGGCTCTTTCGATGCAGATGAATTTTTTCATAGTTTCCATAGTTTCTTAGTTTCATAGACCTGTGCCCCTTTTCTTGTATATTTGCACCGCAAAAACTGTTAATAATTGTAGTTCTTAGAGCAACGTGTCCTACTTCAAGGCAGAGTTTTTTGTCAATGCATAGGAACATACAGAGTACAGTGGCTGTTCCAGAAGCAAGTGCCTTGTTGGAGAAAACCACCATTTTTGGATATGCAAATGTTACCTTGCAGCAAGAATGTACTGGGTTTGAACCTAGGGTGGAGTGACCTACAGTCTGCAGGTCCTCCCCATGTCTTGGTGGGTTTAACAATGTTACTTAATGGTACTTACTTTATAGACATGCGGTCAAGTCCTAGAGCATTCACTTTGGAGGAAAAGCAGCTGAAAACCCCCACACATTCGCACACACACACCACACACCGTTTGTGAACTCTATCCTACCTGCTATGCTTTCCTGAGCCTCTCTCAGTCCCTGTCCTGCTCTGTGTGCATTTGAGTTTTTGTGACATGTGTGTCTGTGTGTGTTTGCACAAATGGTAGAGCCATTACAAGAGGAGAAAATGTTTGCTCTTTCACTAACATTAAGTTTCTGTAAAGGTTGAGAGTGGTGTATATTAGGATGGGGTGATAATAATATCCCATGGTCTCCACTGAACAAAACACGAAAACTGTCATACTGCACATTTTATTACTTTAAGATTCTGTTCACTAATGCAGCTCATGTTTTCCGACACGCATCGTTAAACATTCAACTTTAAAATTAGTTTATATCAGTTTTTCACAAAGTGGGAGGCGCACAGCAAGACAAACTAAAAATGTAAGATACATAATGTGTGCCACTTGGAATAATTACACTGTAAATGTGATTTTTTTTTTTTTTTTACTTCATTTTGTTTCGTTCAATAAGACGTGGCAGGTTTGTATGAATTATAATTTGTAATTACATTGCATAGAAAAAAATTGCAGCTGAGTTTACAGGACAAGTACAATTCGAGTTTGTGTGAGCTGGACTTGGGAGGACTGGAAAATATTATGACATCCTAGTTAGATGTAGTTATATGAAGTCTGGGTTACAGATTTTTTCTTTGTGTAGCAGCATCAACGTTGTGCTGTTCTTACAAACAATTAGAACCTTGACTGACTGTACTACACAGAAGTAGAGCTGCTGTAGTGAACTACACTACACGAAGAGCAGGCTGGAAACGCAGCCCAGGAAACGAACATTATTTGTCCAATGTATACCTGTAAATAAAGTCACTGTGTGTTTGCAGATGTCTCCTCCACCTCCCTGCTGGTGGCGCTGCAGGTGAAGCCCAGTGATGCGAGTGTGATTCATGTGGAGTGTAGGATTTGTGGAGATCGAGCGTCTGGCTTTCACTATGGAGTGCATGCCTGCGAAGGATGTAAGGTATCATTATCACCATGCTTATTATTATTGTTATTAATAGTATTGTGTGTGGGTGTGTGCAAGGTGACGTAGCGGAGATGTTTCTGTGTTCGGCTGTAGGGTTTTTTTAGACGTACAGTCCGTATGAAGCTGCGGTATGAGAAATGCTCTCGACCCTGCAAGATCCAGAAGAAGAACCGCAACAAGTGTCAGTACTGCCGCTTCCAGAAGTGTCTGGCGCTGGGCATGAGCCACGACGGTTGGCACTGATATCTTCACAGTCCTATTACAGTTCAGTCATAGACCAGTCACAGTCCAGTCCAGTCTAATTATAGTTTAATCACAGTGCAGTCACAGACCTATCAGAATCTAGTCCAATCTTATTAAAGACTAATCACAGTTCAGTCACAGGCCAATCAGAATCCAGCCCAATCTACTTACATTCTAATCACAGTTCAGTCAATCACTTAGCAGTCCGATTATTGACCTATTCACAGCTTAGTCTTGGCCATTGTAATCTAATCTATTATAATGTACACAAACACACAGACTTTTATCAGATGCTCATTTATCGTCACATATGTATATCTATATCTATAAGAATATCTATCTCTATATATAAGATCAGTTTTAAAACTGAAACATTATATATTAATTGTGTATGAATGTATTTGTTTGTTTGTCTATGTAGCAATACGGTATGGCCGGATGCCTGAAGCAGAGAAGAGGAAGCTGGTGGAGGGGATTTTATCAGATGGGTATCGGATGGAAAAAAACTCGAACCTAAAAGCACTGGCCAAAAGAGTGAATAACGCTTACCTAAAGAACCTGAACATGACCAAGAGGAAAGCACGAGGCATCCTGACTGGTAGAACCTCCTCCAATCCGGTACAAACACACACACACACACACACACACACAGAGCATATCTCAAAATTAAAACAGATCTTTTAATACATTTGGACGTTTCTATAATTTGAAAAAAAAAAATGTCTCCACAATGGAATATAAACACACACACACAAACAACCACATGCACACACACACACACACATATCTCACCACGTCAACATTTGTTAATGCTTCATAGATTGGTGCAGAAATGTATTGTGTAATAAAATACTCCCTCATGTACTCTCTCTCTCTCTTTCTGCCTGTCTCTATGTTAGTTTATTATCTATGATATGGCTTCCCTGTGGCGGGCTGAGAGTGGCGTGGTGTGGAACAGTGGTGCTCTCAGTGGGTTTTCCTTGCAGAAGGATATTGGGGTGCATGTTTTCTACCGGTGTCAGTGCAGCACCGTGGAGACGGTGCGCCAGATCACCGAATTCTCTAAATGTATCCCTGGGTTTATCGACCTCTACCTCAATGATCAGGTACACACACCCCTTAATATTGAGTAACTTTGAATAGCATAACTGAGTCTTTAGTTTCTGCGAGTCGCGTCCTCATCGAGTGCAGTTGGTTTAAATCCCGTGGTTGATTGGCGACGTGATGACGAACACCTGGCGGTACCGTTACTTAAGTGCGGGTGTTAGCGTTGTTTGACGTCACGTCGTCACACGCAGTACGGTTTTTCTCCCGTCCGCGACGCAACATGTAGACGGCAGCGATCGCTTTTTGGTTTGCGTCTGTTTCAATGCTTAGTCGGTGACATCCCGGGGCTTTTAGTGCCTATGGATGAGTAAGGGGGAACCCCCTAAGGTAACATAGACGGTAAGGGAAGTATCAGGGTTTCCCGAGGCATTTTGCCTCACTCCGTACTGCCGCGTAGTGTCACTCCATTCGGTTGGCTGCTCCATTTTGGACGCGCCCCGAATGGCTTCTTCAGCGCTCTCAGTGCACTCACACTTGGGCTTGTTCCCTGGTGTTCTGGAGCTCCTCCCTGCCACTCGAGTTGGGAAGCGTCCCAAATCGGTGCTTCATTGTGCTCACTGCACGTCTGCCCTCTGCCGTATCGCCGCACATTGTCGCCGATTCGCATTCACGCCAGCTGGGGGTGCCATTCCTATTCAGGACGCATCACAGCTGCGTGAATTTTTTTCCTTTTTTTGTTTTCCTAACTTGGAGAGCCTTTTGCTCTACCTTTTTGGTTATCCCTTGTTATTCGAACGTCGTTCGATCCCCATTCCTGCATCCTTGGGTCCTCCCTCCTCTTCCGGAGCTGTTTCTGGTAGGTTTAATGACGTAATAATAAACATCTCATCATTTTTTATGGGTACTCTGGTAATTTGCCAGACTGAAACACATTTGTCCTCCTATTGCTGAACAGTAGAGAAAACAGGAGTGACTATCAATTAAATCTTGACACCAAAAAGAATAACAGGACAGAGTGTAAATATGGATCAATGACTCTAAGATCCTGTTTTGTTTCTCCAGTTTAGACCTGAGAATCCAGTCCATCCACTGTCTGAATATATACTGCATTCTAAATCGCACGCTACATAATTTATAGTGTATCAAACTGTAATGGTGGCGCCCCTATGACTTCCAACCCGGCCCCCATCCCCAAGGAGCACAGTTACAGATTCTGGAGCTTCTGGCAAGGTGAAACACACACATACGTTTACACATTGATATATTTATTCATATGCACATATTTTGGACTTGTTGGTGACAGGAACAATAGATAAAGCAGCGTTTCCTAAACCACCTAACCTGGACAGTTGTGTTCGAAGATGTGTACAGTTGATCCTTGCTAGGAATCATAGCAAAGTCTGAAGTGGCACCATGAGTCTTTGGTGATTAACAATTAGCAGCATTGTTAATCAGAACTCTAAAGTGGTTCTGGGCACCAGTAAGTCCAAAATATGTTTATGTGAATTAATAGGTTAATGTGTTAATGTGTGTTTGTGTATTCCACAGGGGCTTTTGAGTGTCTGATGCTCCTCTGTTTTGCAATCTGACATACAGTACTGTGCAAATGTCTTAGGTCATTATTAGATTCGATATACCAGTGTTTTGGCAATTTTATAATGAAAATGTAAGTATTAAAAAGCCTGGAAACAGCATCCATAGGCTATAGTGGCAAGTATTTAATGGCACCTCCCCAGTCTTTGACCATAAGTTATCTCATGGTGGCCTAAGACTTTTGCACTTTTTCTTGTAGCTGATCGATGGACAGAATATTTCTAGGAATGGTTTGTGTGTGTATATGTGTGTGTGTGTGTGTGTGTGTGTGTGTGTGTGTGTGTGTGTGTTCGTTGGGGGGGGGGTATTTTAAATGGGTGATTACTTAGGCAAGTCACTGTACTGTACATCTTTCACTAGGTAACTCTGTTAAAGTACGGTGTGCACGAGGCCATCTTTGCAATGTTGCCATCTCTGATGAATAAGGATGGACTGCTTGTGGCAAACGGGCGGGGCTTTGTTACCCGTGAGTTCCTACGAAGTCTGAGGAAGCCCTTCAGCGAGATCATGGAACCAAAATTTGAGTTTGCCATCAAGTTCAACGCTCTAGAGCTGGACGACAGTGATCTCGCCCTTTTCGTCGCTGCCATCATTCTTTGTGGAGGTAGTCACACACACACACACACACACACACACATGAATCCAAGACCTGTCAGCTGAAGCAAGACTGACTCCAAGTCTGAACTTGAAATCAAAATGTTTCAAGGAGGGATAACTATATGTATTATTATTATATTACAGGATAATACACAAAATATGGTTTGAAAGTCTGACCAGTGACTAGCATAAAAGAAACGTTAAACTGTATTTACAAATACAGTCAAACCCCATTATCAGAATGTAATTAGTTTCTGGAAATGATTTGGATAATGAAGAAGTTGGACAATGAGAGCCTATATAAATAATTTCTTTTGTAAAAAAATCCCTACCTCATTCTGCCATATTCAAATCCCTTCAATTTTTGTAGAGGCGTACGACACAGAAGCCTAGATAATTATAGCACAAAAACACACTCAGCAAACCCCCTGAAGCCTCTATCAATGGTTTCTGTTGATGTCATTAGAAAGCAACAATTAATATCATATTCACAAGCACATTTCTTATTGCAATAATCATCATCGACAAAATCCCACTAAATATCACACAGGCAGCGTGCAGGGCTTAAAGCCAGCTCCGCAGCGCTCTGAAGTAGGCTCGTGATGGGCACCTGTCTCCATCTGTGAATCTGTTCCCCATCGCCTGATAACACTGAATAACTTTAAAATAGCACTAAATAGCACACTGACATGTGGAGAACATGCAGAACATGGAGTGCAGTCCAGGACTCAACCTGGGTCTCTGGAGCTGGATCACCTGTATGAGTTTAGCTGCTCAGCCCTCAGAGTGTGTATTTGTGTGTGCAGATCGTCCTGGTCTGATGAACATGAAGCAGGTGGAAGAAATTCAAGATAAGATCCTACAGGCTTTAGATCTGCACCTGCATTCGACCCACCCTGATAACACCTACATCTTCCCTAAATTACTGCAAAAGATGGCAGACCTGCGCCAGCTGGTGACCGAGAACGTCCAACTGGTCCAGAAGATAAAAAAGACTGAATCAGAGACCTCGCTGCACCCCTTACTGCAGGAGATCTACAGAGATATGTACTGACACTCTTTCTCTCTCTCACACACACACACACACACACAAACACTTACCAAGTGCTCAATCACAAATAGAAGATTCTTAAACACAATGATCACTTTATGACAACTCAAGCCAAGTAAATCAGCTGACAAGTCTAAACTTTGTTACAAGTGATGAGTCAAATGAATTGAACACATCAGATTCGGTTTCAAAGAATCAAGCGAGTCGTCAACCTTTAAACAGTGAAAACACACATAAAAAGACTGAAGCTTGCTTGCGTTACCCTGTGTTTTCATGCTACAGTTACAGTTAAACAGTGACGATTAAAGGTTTGGATATTTTTATAAGGAAAACGTTTTGTCATCGTTTAATTTTGCACTGTGGTGGATACACGCTGAGCTTTTAAATCAAAGTTTTAATACTTACCATAATATCTAGCTTTCTTTTTTTATTTTAGCTTAGCTTTACTTTACAGAGCTGCCTCACAAAGCTGTGCTGTTAATATTTTGAGCGTAATATTACTAACTAAAATATCATTAAACTATCACTAATAAACTAATAAGCTGTACTCAGAAACTGCTAAATAGTGGGCAGCAATAGGGAAGGGAGCGACGGAGCGGAGCGAGTGTATAAAACAAGTGGACAAGGAGAATATAGTTAGGGATGAAAACAAGGGAATGGGAAGGGAGTGAAGAAATGGACTGTGGGAAGGAGATATGGGAGAATGGGAAGATGGTAAGGGAGGGAAGCTTGGAGAGGGAGAGTGAGGGAAAGGTAAGGAACACGGATAATAAGGGAGAGACTGGAAAGGGAAGGAGATGAGAGCAGGGGCCGAAGGATAAGGAAAAGGAACAGTAGGATAGGAGTGAGGGACCATCTCTTTGAACATTTTCTTGTCTTGTGTATGTTAGAGGCAATGCATAAAATGAGACATAGTGTAGAATGTGTGAGTAAAGCATGAAATGTCTGTGTTATTTTAATATGCTGCGTACTTTCATTTCATTTCATTTCAATATGCCAACTTGACCCTTCTACGGTCAAAAGAAGAAGTGATCAAGAATAATAATCTTTTTGGAACAAGGTGCAATTTGATCAGTGGGGGGGGGGGGTGGAGGGCAAAAAGGCTTAAGCTCACAAAGGAAGAGTGTTATGGAGTGACAAATCCAAGTTAGAAATTTATGGGTCCAATCATTGGCAATATGTTATATATTGTCATTATAGCATTGCTGAAACGACAAGGCTTGTGATGGTTTACAGTTTTTGCACAGTATTGTATGTACAGTGTCTTGTATTAAATGTTGCTACTCAAACCTCAATAATGTTGCTTATATTTTGTTATTGAGTTCCTGTGGTTAGTGTCATTTTTTATGAGTGAAAATCACTTCCATTGCAGCTGCTGTTTGTTGTTGTTGTTGTTGGAAACAGTATAAATGAAACAATAAATGATATAAAAAAAATACTGCGTCACTGTTTTATCAAAGCAGCTACCTCTTCACATGAATAATAAATCATAATGGAACAGTGGTCTAAGACTGCCAGTTCACCACTGTAGTGAGGTCAGATCCAGGAGATGCCTCCCAGATGGCTGGGCATCACATGTGAGTAGAATTGGTTGTGCCTTCTATATGGTAAGTGGAGCTGATAAAATTGATCATGAGCGTACCTCATTGTAACAGTGTAACTCAGAAAGTGATTGGTGAGTCTTCTTCTTATTCTTACGATTGTTATTCATTAGAATGAATCTGATACACACTCACTCAATAGCCTTCTGTAACGGTCGCCTTATCTAGTCGACTGATTCATACTCCATCTGTGTCGGGTACCTGACACGCATAAATGCACACAATTTCTCACCATTTGGTTTCAGATCATCATTTGTTGTAGCAGGTTAGTAGATTGCATATGGGGATCAATGGGGACAGGGTCTCAGATAACAGGGATGTGACTGTAACTGAGCTTTGCAGTGCAGAATTAAACAAGTGAAATAGCTGTAATAAGCACATTTATGAGCAGTTCAACGGTGCATGTGTCTTTATTCATAAATACATAATCATAATAATAATGTTTAAAACTGTATCCTGTAGAGTTTTAGCTGTTGCTTCCCCCTGTTACTACATATACATTTAGATATTTAGTAGACTCCCTTATACAGAATTACTTCCAGCAGATACAATCAAGCAATTGTGGATTGTCTTGTGCAAGGACCCAGCAGTGGCAGCTTGGCAGAGGTGGGATATAGAATGTTCACCTATTCGATCAGTTCAGATCAGATCCATACGTATATTAAATAAAATGATAAGACAGTCGTTACAACATGTGCGCGTGTGGTGTATTTAATAAACAGAAACACTGATCTGCTTAAATCTTTTCATATTACACTGCATCTTCCACACTCGTTTAAAGTGATCTTCAGTGAGCTAATCAGTTTAGGATACAATTGACCTGTGTATTTCTGGAAAAATAATTCACCCCATTGGGTGTGTTTGGAGCATGTTGGGTCTGTGTTAGATCAGTGTCAGGTGTGCTTTAGGTTTACTTTAAGGGTGGCTGTGTGTTATCCTGAACATGTTGCAAGGTTCGTAGCTTTAGTCCTGATCTGGCTGATCACCTTACGAAGACGTTCCTCCAGTCCATTAAGCTGAACTGATTTCATCAGCAACTCCTCACTCAACTCCTGCAGAGATGCCTCTTTGGCTGAGGAAAGGAGACAAGTGTTAATGATTTGAAAGCATGAGAGAATCTTGCTCGCTCACTCTTTCTCTATCTCACTCTCATTTTCTCCCTCTCTCTCCCTCTCTATCTGTGTGTGTGTGTGTGTGTGTGTGTGTGTGTGTGTGTGTGTGTGTGTGTGTGTGTGTGTGTGTGTGTG
>JAUZST010009749.1:0-12793 GCA_034779995.1 Parotocinclus haroldoi | reverse complement strand
CCCCCCCCCCCACATAAATAAGAGTGCAATACAGGGCATGATGTAAGCGGGAATAGGACATGCACCAAACAGCAAGTAGTAAAAGATTAAAGGAAGGCACCAAGCGTAAGCAAAAAAGAATACCCTATTGTAAACTGTGGGAGCATTTCAATTAGCATTCAGTACATGCAAACAGTGGTCCACCACCTCAACCCTTATTGATCAAGTAGTGTAGTTCAAATGCATCTTTTGTACTCCCCTGGAAGTCAAAAGTAAGATGCTTCCATCCAATAAATAGAATTGTGGGGATATAATTTAAACCATAAACAATGGCTACAGTTTGTAATAAAAAGTCATTCTAAAATGCATACCTGCACTACATGTGATCAGTATGGCTTGTAGCTACTCTGGTGGCCTCCACGTCTTGGAGTTTTCCCATAGCTCGCATTACCCTGGTCTGAAAGATGAGAGAAAGAGGCTGAGCACTTCTGTGCAAAGACAAGTGAACCAATGTAATCAGGCAAGCAGATGCAGGTAGCCTGGGAACTTACTGTAGTCATATCCCCCACCATATCCGTAGTATCCAGAAGAATAGTCGTAGTTGCCATAACCTCCGTAGTTGCCATAGCCTTGCTGGCCACCATAGCCATAGCCCTGACTGCCATAGCCTTGGTTCCAGTAGTTGTTGAAACCTTGGGTCCAGTTCTGTTGTCCTGGTAAAGGAAAGAACCCACACTGGATGTTTCCTAAACACTTACAGGACTGACTAAAAAGGATTATCAGTTTGCTATTCATTCTCAACAAAAATATTTCAGCAAGTCTTTTGGGTATTTTTGCTCTTCCAGCAAACACGTACTAAGGTGTGCAACAGCACAGGGACATTAGGATTCCACTTCTTCCATTTCAAATTCTCCACATTCCCCATAGAGGACAGACCAAATACCCTCTTCCATAGCGATGACTAATGTCCACAGTACATGGTTTAACACTTTGGGTGAAAAATGCATGGACATCCCTGACAGACCATATTTTAAGCAACACATGTATTTTTCTTTTTACAAGATCCATTTTTTCCATTTAACTGGAATTCATAGTAATGTTCGTTCCAGATCCTTCTGAGCACCTCAACACCACCCCTTGATGTGGTCTTAGATAACTTACAATGCAAAAGTCTTAAGTCTTGTGTGACCAACACCATACTGTAGAGCTCATCAAGTTTACTAAAATAATTCCTTGTCCATGTGGCTATAGCCTGTATAGATAAATAATGCTTATGCTTACACCCTTCATCTCCAAAAAAAAAAAATCTCTCCAAATACCAGCAGTCATTTTATTATATTCAATGTAGGGAGAATGCTAATTCCCTCCAGTCTTTGGGGAACGGTTTTTAACGACTTTACACCCTCTAATATGGCTGGGAGATATGGCTAAGATGTATCAACGGTTGATATGGGTAATTACTGTCAATTGCCCAATTTTAATAAATAGCCAGGGTAATAGTAACCAACCTCCCTATTGTGAACCTAATGTTAAAATGCACACCGATAACTGACACCAACAAATTTACTGCAACGATTTCTCCTAAATACAATATCTTTAAAAAAAAATAAAATAAAAATTTTGAAACTGGACTTTGACCACACTGGAAAATTCCTTAGTGTCCGTCACAATATAGCATGCTTTTACTGCCACAACACTGCTGTTTTTGTTGTCATCTTCAAGTCGGTGGTGCAACCAATCTAGGACTGTATAAATGACTGGCTGCTTGCATGTCACCAAGAGCATCTTTTACTACTGATGTACATTATAGACCATTTATGAATCATAATCACTTATTTACATACATCGTTTTAAGCTTCATTAGTAACCTTAAACAACCCCATCCAAGGTGTTTAAACCAGCACACCTTAAATGCAGGGATGATTACATTTGACCACAACTTTTTCTCTGCAGCGAAAAAGGCCAAAGTCAGTCTAAGACCTTGCTAACCGGTTTTGCATTCCGTCTCATCATCAAGCACTCAACCCATTTAAACTGGGACTAACTTCTGTCTATTTAAAACCACAAGTATCAAAAACTTTGGCTTCTAAAAGTCAGTAGCAGTAGCCAGATGATCTCCACGAGGCTCTATTTGAAAATATACATTCTGGTTCCAGCATTAAAGCTCATTCGAATTTCCGGGCATGACTTATCGATCAGCATCCCCAACAAGCATTAATGAGCATTTGCAGACTGACTGCCGTCAAGTCATTATGCAACACTGACTTGTGGTATGCATCATACAAAAAATAAATAAATAGGCCACATCTTACCACCACGCCCCCTACCACGTCCCCCAAAGCCACCACGAGCACCATACTGTTGCTGCTGGTACACCTCCTTTGGTTGGGCAACTTTAATCTCACACTGAAACGGACAACAGAAGAGTCAGTAAAGTAGTAATATCTCACATTTGCAAAAGATGATGTTTGAGTATTGCCATAACAACAGCTTGGCTATTTTATGGCATCCACAGATGCTGAAATAAACAAATACAATTATTGGTTAGACCAAAAGCATCTAAAAAGATTACATTTTAATAAAACGTTTTATTGTAAAGGAAGGAGCACACAAAAAGTTTTGGGACTGTACACCAGCCAGATGGCGTTGGTGGGTGAGGGCAGTATGACCAATGTGGCACCTGGTTATAACTGTCTGAGCTTGTTAAACAGTCACAGTTGTGTTTAACATTGATACCTACTCACTGTTTTGTGGATTGCTGCTAAAGAGGACGTGTTTTTTTTCTCAACTTAACCATGGCGTCAAATGTTTTTACATTAAGCATGCATCATCCTCAGTGTTTTCTATACCACTTAGTCACAATCAAGCAACAACATTCCCAAAAAAAGTATCAAGACTGGATCTGATGCATTACCTTGCCTCCACTAACAGTATGATATTTCTTTTCAAGAATCTTTTTAACAGGAGCCTCTTCTTTGTAGGTAATGAAAACAAAGCCCCTCCGTTTGCTTGTTTTTGGATCAGTGGGAAGCTCAATAGAGTCAATCTGGAAATAAATATAAATTAATATAAATTTTATAAAAAAAAAAAAATATTTAAAAAAAAAAAAAAAAAAAAAAAAAAAAGGTACTTGCCTCGCCAAACCCCCCAAAATACTCCTTAATCTTTTCCTCTGCAGTCTCTGGATTAAGGCCACCAACAAATATTTTCTTGACTGGATCCTTCTTCATTGCCATTGCCTTCTTGGGATCGATTTGTCGCCCATCTAGCCGATGTTCTTTCTGCTGAATCACCTGTAAAACAAGACCGTTACAAATCTGGCAAACTTGGGGACATTTAGTTCAAAGTGATCTCACACACCTTTTCCACACTAGCTGCCTCTTTAAAGAGGACAAAGCCAAATCCACGCGATCTCCCCGTGTTTGAATCCATTTTGATGGTACAGTCAGTCACCTCGCCAAACTTTGAAAAGTAATCCTTCAGATCCTTTTTGCTTGTGTCCCAGCTGAGTCCACCAACAAACATTTTGCTGAAGAAACAGTTCCGATTAGATTCTTGTCCAGAATATGTTCATTCAATTACTGTAATTAAGCCTGAACCCTGTATGTAACAAGGTTACTGATTTTAAGCCCTATAATATGTAGGTATATAAGCCATTCTAAAACCGCACAACCATTTAATAATCCTTTATATCACATACTATACAGCCATGATGCTGAGACTGGTCCATTGACATAACCAACACTTGATGTAACTGCAGCTCAAACAGTCAGGAACCTCAATTTTGCAGCATCCGAACCAGGTGAACAAGGTCAGCTCATAATATCTTGGTTTTATTCAGCTTACAAACTTGTAAAGCCCATACATTGCGCCCAACCAGCACTTTCTTTAGGATCTCCCACAGATCGGCCAAAAGCCGAAACCTAAACATGGCTTCTAATGGAACAGCATGGAACTTCTAAACTTTAAATAACCTACTCATACTGACCTGTGCAATATTAAGACAAACCGTAACATACTTCAAAATGAAACATCCCCATATTTTTGTAAGCATTGTATATTGACAGAACCTGCCAACTACACAAGTGGGTATTGGAATTTCACTGATACAAGGAACAGACTGTTGAAACAACCACCTGCAGTATGTTCAGAGAGTCTGTCCAGTCTCCGTGTGCAATCATTTTACAATAGTTATTTGATTTGTCATGCTCCAACTTATCTACTGACATTCTAGACTGTCTGATTTAAACCAATCAACAGGAAACTTAAAATGAAAGGTTAAACCAACCATCCAGTTGATCTCGAAAAAAACTAATCTAAAATCCTACCGTGTGTACCAGCAACGCTTAGTACAATACACAGCAAGTCTGAATAGAATCACCGGGCACCAAGACCCACCCCCACCCCCCTAAGGACGCACAGAGCGCCAACAAAGAGCGCTTGAACAAAAGCATTACAGCGGCGCTCCCCCTTCAGTACTGCCATAGCGTGTGCGTTTCTGCTCTCACCCGGCGTCCTCTTCGCTCTTGCTGGCTTCAATCTGCCCGCCATTATCTCCATTCTGTGCCTCGGCCGACTCGTTCTGCCCCTCTGCTCCGTTCAACTCCTCCTCGTTCCCGTTTGAAGTCTCCATGAACTGCTGCTCGCTGTCAGACATCGTCTCTGATTTTAGCGCCTTCTCCAAAACAAACATCATAGTAGTGTTACTCATGGGCGTCAGCAAGCTAATGTTATATACAGCAAATGCGCTAGCATATCGGCTAGCAACTTAAACACACGTTAAACCCGTACAAGCTAAATTATCGCAGCTAAAATTAAAACTGTTGCAATAATTTAAAATTACCTATATATACGGTGGAATAAGATTACGCTTTACAACAGTTAACAGCGTGCATTCTTGTTACTAACACAATGGCGCAGCGACTCCCAACATTAGCTACCTAGCTATTATAGCTTAGCCAAGATGAGTTGGGCCTCAACTCGAGCTGTGAAACCAATTACCATACCGAGAGTAAAATGCAACTGTTAAGAATGCTTCGCAACGCAACTGCTAATTAGATAAAACAAAGGACCAAACCCAATGGAAACTGATGATAAATAAAATACCGGCTTACTTCCGAAGGTCCGCGACCGCTATTCAAGATGGATTCTCTCACACCGCCGACTCGTGGCAGAATTTAAAGCGTCGAATGAAAACCTGCTCAATAAAACGTATTCCGATTGGACGGGTACTGCGTTTAACTCATTGATGACGTTCTCCCGTTGGTCTACAAAGCCGAAGCGCCATATCTTCTTTTCATGCGCAGTTCTTACCCCACTTCTAACTAGCTGTTCGCATTAGCGGTATGTTAAACACAAAGTGACCATGATATAAAAATTGTCGATTAAATTCCTTAATATATACTACTTCAAAATTGCTATAATTTAATATCCCCTAATTTAGGTGAGAATTGTATTTAGATTTGAGTTGTATTACAAAGGGGGTACCCTTTATTTTTTAATTATTGTATCACATTCAGGAAATACTTACAAAATGTCTGTGTTTAATATACTGCTCAGTGTATTTGTATATTGAGAGATTCTTTATTATGTATATTGCTCATGGGTGCATTGAGCAAAAGTGCATCCTTTTTCTTCCATACACCAGTAATTAACATAATTACTGAAAAAGCAATAGGTGATATATTTTAAAAACTTTATAATCAAAAAAGTCAATTTTAATTATATAGTGCTTTTTACAATGGTAAATTGTCTCAAAGCAGATTTAAAATATTACATTATCTTAAAAGGCCAATCCCTAGTTGAGCAAGCCTAGGGCAACAGTGGAAAGGAAAAACTCCATGAAAGTGGTAGGAAGAAACCTCAGGAGGACCAAGACTTAACAGGGGACCCATCCTCCATGGGTGGCATGGATGTTAATTAAATAAATACCTAAAAGTATATTAAATTATAGCAAATTTAGCTAAATAATGCAAATCAATAACACATTAATAATAAAATTTTAATCAATAATAAAATAAATCAACAAAATTATAAAACAAAATAGATATAAAAATGAGTCCTCAGTGGGAGGTCTTTGGAGGCACATCGTCTCCCAATGTCCAACGATGGAGGGGTTTACTGTACTCTGTTGGGACTGCGGCGGCGGGCCAGAAGAACAAGTTACTGATGGGTTAGTCCATTATCCATTACTGAGGCCTTGTGCAGCATGAAAACTCCGGCAGCACTAACTATAGCAGCATAGCTAAAGGAGCTCTAAAGGAGAACCAGAAGTTAACACAGCCAAGAGGCAAGAACCAACCTGAGCTATGCGTTATAGTTTAAATCTAACTAAAAGCCTGAGTAAATAAGAATGTTTTTAGCCTAGACTTAAAAAATTGGAGAGTGTCTGAATCTCTAACAAAAGTCGGAAGTTTATTCCATAGCTGGGGGGCCAAGTATGAGATAGTTTTTCCCCCTGCAGTGACGTTTTTAATTCTAGGTACTGAAAGTCCTGCACCCTGTGAGCGAAGTAGACGAGCTGGACTGTAAGATTATAAGAGTTCACTCAGATAATGTGGGGCCAGACCATGCAGAGCTTTATATGTTATAAGAATTATTTTATAATCAATACGAAATTTAACTGGTAACCCAGTGCAGAGATGACAGAACAGGACTGATATGATCAAAATTTTTTGGTTCTAGGTAGCACTCGAGCTGCTGCATTCTGCACTAGTTGAAGTTTATTTAGAGATTTACTAGAACATCCAGCGTGTAACGCGTTACAGTAATCCAGTCTTGAGGTTATATATGCATGAACTAGTTTATTAGCATCCTGAAAGAAAAGAATATTTCTAAGTTTAGCAATGTTACGTAACTGAAAGAAAGCAATTCTTGTTATGTTGTTAATGTGCACATCAAGGGAGAGATCTGAATCAAATGTAACACCTAAGTTCTTTACAGTTGGACTTGGTTTAGAATAGATGCAGCCAGTTGGTCTTTCACAGTCTTGGGTCCGACTAATAAAACATCAGTTTTATCCGAGTTAAGTAAAAGGAAATTAAACGACATCCAATTTTGCACTTCCTTGACACAATTCTCTATTTTACTTGGGGCAAGCACAGACCCCTGAGGGGTTCAGTATTAATGATCGGGTTGAAAGATTCTAGTCCTGATTCAGAGGTAATTTAACTGAAATCTAAATTAGTGCTGCATCTGGAAGGTTGCTGAATAGATGGGTGATTTCAAGAGCACTGAGTCTGGTCTTTTGCTTAAAGTTTTCTATCTTTTTGTTAAAGAAAGTCATGAAGTCATTACTGTTGAAATCATGCCGAACTTCAGAGTCGGTTTCTGTGATGTTTTTAGTTAATCTGGAGACTGTATTAAATAAAAATCTAGGATTATTCTTATTTTTCTCTATAATTGAGGATAAATACACAGATTTAGCTGTGGTAAGGGCCTGTTTATACTCTGCCATGCTATCCCTCCATACCATCTTAAATTCCTCCACTTTACTACATCACCACTTTACTACATCACCACAGTGAAATACACATTCTAATTGGATAGCTGCAGCCTCAAGATGATCAGGCTCTGTAAGTGTATTGAAAGTTAGGTCTGGAAGGTTATTAATAAATGCAGCTGGAGTATCTGAAGTAATAGTGCGCTTAGTGCAATAATGAGGGAGTAAATTAATATTATCTGATACATTTAGCTCAAAAACTAAGAGCTCCTGCTTGTTTTCAAAGTGAATGCTAAAATCACCTACAATTAGAGCCTTATCTGTTGAAAGTACTAAGCAGGACAGAAAATTAGCAAATTCCTGAAGAAATTCTGAGTAAGGACCTGGAGGGTGATAAATAGTGATGAGCTGAAAAGAGTATGGTTTAGATTTACCTAATGATGGATCAGTCACATTAAGAATCAGTATTTTAAATGAATTAGCCTTATAATTGGGTGTATTTAGGCTTGGGGCAGATGCGGGTAACACAGTTTTAATAAAATTAGGTCATTTGGTGTTTGGCAAACAAACACCTGTTACTAAGGGTAAATCAAAACGCACCCTGTATGAGCACTGCATCATGGACTTTTCGCAAAGGCTTCCAAGACCATAATTGAGGTTACTTGGACAAGCACTACATGGCTTGTCGTCCAGAGTCCCGGTTTCTCAGAATTAGGCTATGAAGGATGCAACAGTACTGTGTGAAATTTATGGTCTTTCTGATTGTCAGTTATTCAGTTCAGTTTAATTCAATTTTATTTATATAGTGCTTTTTACAATGGTACATTGTCTCAAAGCAGCTTTACAATATCACATTATCTTAAAAGGCCAATCCCAAGTTGAGCAAGCCTAGGGCGACAGTGGAAAGGAAAAACTCCCTGAAAGTGTTAGGAAGAAACTTCGGGAGGACCAAGACTCAACAAGGGACCCATCCTCCATGGGTTATTGAAGTCTGCAACTATGATACAGCAGCTTCTTTCCCCAGACATCAGAATTGTCATTTCCATCTTCAGTTATCCGTGACAAATAACAAAAGTTTTGAAATTTTGGTGTTTATAACTTTTGAACCACAATAGTTATTGCAAATATGATTTCCAATTAATTTCTGAGATAATTCTTGTCTTCTTTGATATGCTACATGACCACTTTACTATTGAAAAACCTGCCCTTGATCTAATATGGCAGGTTTCAAGATGATGGCCATGTTCCAGAGATAGCCTAAAAGGTAGTCCCCTGTTACTTACTTTTCTTGTTTGTCTCAGAAATAAAGGGGTGTCCTGTATCCTTTTGACTGTAGTGTGACTAGCAACTGATCTACAGCAGATAAGAGTTAGGTAACATGCTCAAGGGCTTAATAGAGGTAGCTTGAGCTACTATGATCTCAGTGTAACTGTGGTGGTACACCAGTTGCAACACTTGTTTCTAAACCAAATGGTCCATGGTTCAAATCCCACCAATGTCCTTGACTAGTGCTTTTAAACCACAGTTGCTTAGATTTGTTTAAACGTTTAGAAAATCAAAATAAACATAAATACCCAAAACTAATTGGGATGACCAAATTAACCTAATGCATCAACCATTAATATGATCTTTAAACGATGAGTTCAGGTGATTAAACACTTATCTACTTACATAATACAGACATGGTCACTGCTCGTTACCACTGGTGGTACGCGATGAAGCATGATCTGGTACACTAGATGACCTCAGAAAATCAACGTAGTAATTATTGATTTTCATTTGTAAATTTGTTTCAGATTCTTAAACATTTTGTTTTAATAAAATGTGTTTGTGTTTAAAAATACATCATGAGCTAGCAGACACTTGTAGTTAGATCGAATTTTCCAAAACATTATAAGTCTTTTGCATTTGTCTGAAACTGTAGTTAAAATTAATGTCTCAATTAAACTGACTATTAAGTCATGGCTGACTTTTACAGATCACCTACCTGCCTTTATCTCACTGCATTCAGATGCCCTCTGCTATGACTGCACGTGTTTAGTTGGAGGTAACCATGGTTAACAGAAGAGAACTTAAAACACTACCCTTTTAAAGCAACCAGTCTGCTCTTGCAATCAGCTTGATAGAGTGATATCATCTGTCGTGTTCTTATTAATTAACCTTTTCTCCTAAGCTAACAACATTATTACTGTAATAATGCTAGAAGGCCATTTCGTAGGGCTGACATTCAGTGGCTAAAATGCAATTCCTTTTGTGATAAATGGCTTTTTAATTAATTGCAATTGACCTGATCAATGCAGAGTTAATACAAATTGCCACCATAAAAACTGATGCAAACTGCACAGTAAAAACGATTTGTGCCACAACTGTAGGCAGGAGGATTCTGTAAAGAATAAAACATTTGGACAATTATTGGTCAATGTGCTCATTGTTTGTCTTGCATGAGGACACTGCTTATCTCTATGATTACTGATCATCTTCTCAAATGGGCAGTATTGATAGAATCACACAGTTGTTGCAGATTTGTCAGCTGCACACCCATGATGTGAATCTCCTGTTCCACCAAATCCCAAAGGTATTTTATTGGGTGAAGATCTGGTGACTGTTTATACCATTTAAGTACAATAAAGGATGTTCAAGAAACAAGTTTGAGATGACTTGTTTTACTTTTTGCTTTGCATTATCCTGCCTAAAGTAGTCACCAGAAGAAAGTACACTCTAAACATAAAGAGACTGACATGGTCAGCAACAATACTCAGATGGGCTGTGGCATTTACATGAGTTGCTGACTAGTTGCTGCCGTGTGTTTATGTCATTACATATTTAAATTCACCGGAGAATTATGGGGTAATGGTTGTTAATTTTATAGTAATACATTTCTCATTAGAAGTAGGCTTTAAATATGTCAGAAAACGCGAGTGCACGATGTAGTCACAATTTACAAGACTTAGCTTATATTACAAGGGCAAACAACTACTTAACAAGCATATCAAACAGAGGCCTGTACTCAGCATAAAAACAAACAAAAAGTGCATAGGGTTTAATTAGCCATGCATGTGATTAATGAAATACAAGACAGATGAGAGAAATCAATAAAACAAGTGTGGGGCAGTGGTGTGTCAATGTCTGGGATGGGATCTAGAATGTCAGAACAGAAGGAGCAGGCATGACACTTGCAATAAATATTTGAAAGCAATAAAAATACATCCATCAATTTCACTCATACCTATTCACAAGTTTACACATTCACATTTACTGGCCAAGACCGTAGGAAGGTGGTGTTTTCATACATGTAAGAGTTTCATTCAGTGTAAAAGTGAACTGGTTCAGCTCATCCCAGATGCCTACACAGAAAATGCAAGACTCTCAAAGCCTTTACAGCAAGAAGCATAAACCAGGTATTAGTTAGCTTTACCTTCACAACATTATCCAGTAACAGGACAAAAAAATAAAACATAACAGATGTTTCAATTTTTATGACTTTATTCATTTTTATCCAAATTCTATTCTTAGCATTTTGTTCTTGGAATTCATTTGTCTACCGGGTTCCAATGGTAACCTGCCAGACTCTGATCAGGTTGTCAGTGTAGCCAGCAAACAGGGTCTGTGAAAGAAAATATGAAACATTAGCTTACATTAGCCGTGCTTTACACTTAACGTTAACTATACAAGCTCACACACCCCTAGCAATCAAAGCAGTGTGGTCACTCTTACCTGTCCATCAGCAGACCAGGCCAGAGAAGTGCACTGTGGTGGCTCAGCTTTGCTGCTGGTGCTGATCACCTCCTGCCTCAGCTCATCAACGATGATCTTTCCTTCCAGATCCTTTACAGAGAAACCACAAATAACACAGAGTAGGTTAAAGCCATAGACATGCTGCTGCACATGCTCAAATTGCAGCTGCAACATTTACTGATTACACCAATAATTATTGGGATGATGCATAAAAACGTACTGGTTAAAGCAGCCTGCTGTTCACAGTGTCACGAACACTTTCCAAAGAGGACACAAATTTACTTAAGAAATGGCAGCAAAACTAAAATAAAAATTGTGCTTTAATGTATATTTTAATTAAGTTATATTTACTTACTTTATAAAAGTAATTGCTTTTATAAAGACACTGATGTGGATTTCCTTTTCACACAAAATGTACTCAAAATGAATTCAATAATACACTAACATTTCAATCTCACTATAAAAAGGGCAGCTGGGCCTATCTGCCACTGTCCTAAGCCAAATCACAAGGAAGTACCACTACACTTTGTATACACTGCTATTAAAGTATTCCCTTATTTTCGTGAGGAGTGTATATACTTAGTATTTATATTCTTTTTTATATTTAATTTTTTTTGCGCATTCCCTACTGTCACTACAACAAGTGGTATTTCTTACAGCAATCACCTGCTTGTTGGATCCAAAATGGCAATTTTAGACACCAAATATTTTAAGCACAAAATGCACAATTTACCTGAAGAACAAAAAGACTAAAATGAAGAAAAACTAACATCTTGCTGTGAGGTGAACTGCCAGATATGAATGGTAAGAAGAAATAATAATAATAATAGTAAGCTTAAGCCAGCCCAAACCAAAATGCTATTTATGTTCAATTGAGCATAAAAAAGCAAATTAAAGCAATAGTGTTTTTTGACCAGCAAGGCTCTGCCCCACACTGGACACACTAGCAAGAAACAAGTCAGTTACATCACTACTAGGCTGACTTGTGGCTATGTAATAACTGCCACAACTAAATACTAATACTGCAATAAAACAATTGTAAAGCAACAACGAATATAATCATTACACAAAAACTGCTTAAGAGAACTCAAACCAGCTTTTATAGATTCAGTCTGTTATGAGAGAGTATCCAAAGGACACTGGGTGTCATGTGATTAGATCCAGAGAAGTTAATGAAGGATGTTATTTTGGTTTGTCTGGTACTGTTACACTTTTAAACAGTCAATGTTTTTTTTAACTCATCGCCGCTACACAGAATTGTAGCTTAGACAGAATATGAATGGCTGTTTTTTTAACATGACCACTAAGCAAGTACACAAATCAAATTAAGTGCAAAACAGTAAAGAAATTACAGTACCCAGATCTTGATGGAGGGGCCGGTGGCTGCGCAAAGCCAGTATCTGTTGGGGCTAAAGCACAGAGCGTTGATGGTGTCACCACCATCCAGAGTGTACAGGTGCTTCCCCTCATTCAGATCCCACAGCATGGCCTGCCCATCCTACACAAGAGGTAACAAATGAGTTACTATTAAAATCAGTTAAAAATCAGACCACATGCAGCATCTACAGTGCCTTGCGAAAGTATTCACCCCCCTTTACATTTTTCACATTTTGTTACCTCACAACCTGGAATTCAAAG
>JAUZST010009748.1:0-12793 GCA_034779995.1 Parotocinclus haroldoi | reverse complement strand
ACGTTTACTTAAAATTGCGATTTTGGTAAAATGATTTTTGAAGCATTGTATTACAACCAAGAAAAACGCAAAACACACGCATTTTTAATAGCACCCAGACTTTTGGTCTCCACTGCACTACGGCTTACACTGGGGTCTGGAGAGAGGCAGGCGTACATATTGTCAGTTTGTAGGCCGTGCCACTTCAGCATCGTCTCCTGTTTAGGTTTCTGAAATAAAAATGTAAAGAATCAAGAACTGAAGAACTGGATCGAAGAACTGGTACCAAAGAACTGGGACTGTGGTAGCCTAGCGGTTAAGGTACTTGACTCCTTACCTGAAGATCCAGGGTTTGGCAAGCTGCCACAGTTGGGTCCTTAAGCAAGGCCCTTAACTTACGATTGTTTGAATTGTAAGACTGTATAAGTTATAGGTTGCTCTGGATACGGGCGTCTGGTAAATGCCGTAAATGTAAAACGAATAATAAATTAATAAGCCTTTGACAATTTTAGATATGCTGAAATGTCAGTATGAACTTCCGTAAGAATAAGACCGCAAGATCGTCTCTTATCGCAAACGCATTGATTCTTCAGTCGGAAAAGCTGACGTGGCATTCAATTTGTTTTAACTATATTATCTACTAGTCAGTGTGGAGTTTTCTCTGGCAGAGAAGCGTAAACCAGTAATAACCCAGAGTGGACACAACCTTAGCGCATATACTGTCCAGAAGAAACACAACAGACTGGATACAATGCGGACAAAACACGAACAAAAGATGAAAATACAAATTTGCCACGTCTGCTGGAAACACAACAAACCTGTTCATGCACCCTAAAAGGAACTGCCCCAAAAACTAGGTGGATGCACAAGAGTGATGGGGATAAATCTCCAAATGAGAAAACAGGTTTGAGATGACTGATGTGTCACATTTTCCATTTTCCAAATGTATAACACAACGCAATCATCAAAAATGGCCAAATTAAGCCACTTCTACAATTAGTGCATCGTTGTTACCGAATCATGAATATGTTTTAGCACCGCTGCTCTTGTTCCATGTATACAAAATGTGATTTAGGGTTTATCTGAACGTTCATCTGAACAGGGTCATTAACGATTTTATGATCTTCTTATTAGGATGTTTTGAAACCGTTTACATTTGATTGACTGTTTAAAAAGGTATTTACTAGCCGCCGTGCTTTGTGATTTCTCTTGCTTTCTATAATATTCCTACTGTATTGTTAATTATGTGAGGAATTCATGTAGCTGCTGTTTAGTTGAGCAAACTAGTCTTAAAAACCAACGTGCAAACAAAAGCGATGATTATTATGGATTGTAACCCAGCCTGAAAAAAACACCACGATATGAGACAGAACCTCAGAACAGAAGTCGGAATGGCATGTATTTGCACTAACACACTAAACCACTGCTTCTGAACGTTTGGATAACAGTTTTAATGAAGTTACAATGTTACGTTCTCTCTAGATAACCATTAATTCAGAGGAAGACCTCATGGTCCTGCAAAACGTGACTCGACTAGACAGCGGCCTGTATGAGTGCATAGCCCACGACGATATAACCTACGACGAGATAATTGGGAGCTTCGAACTTATGGTGCACTGTGAGTGAAACGATGTAGCTAACGGCATGCACTGTAGCGAAAAAAAGTGCTTGCTTACCTGTTGTAGCCTGTTGGTTCCATTCCATGCAGATTTGGATCCCGTGGTGATCACGCCAGAGAAGCCGGAGAGCTTGGATGAAGGACAGGATCTGTCACTGACCTGCAATGCTTTGTCCTCTCTGTCCGTGCAGGCACTGTGGTATAAGGTAACGTTTGGGTTAGGCAGTTATACGTTTATCTGAGACGTAAATTACATACAGTGGGGCAAAAAAAAAGGATTTAGTTCAGGCACTGATTGTGCAAGTTTACCTACTTAGAAAGATGAGAGATGTAGCCTTTGTTTCTTTGGTCCCAGCTCTCTGCAGGTCATTCATCAGGTCCCTTCGTGTAGTTCTGGGATTTTTCTCATGATCATTTTGACCCCACGGGATGAGATCCCCAGATTGAGGGAGATTTATCAGTGGTCTTGTTTGCCTTCCATTTTCTCCCAATCGTTCCCATAGTTGATTTATTCACGCCAACCTGCTTGCCTATTGTAGATTCACTCTTCCCAGCCTGGTGCAGGTCTACAATGGCGTCCTTCGACAGATCTTTGGTCTCGGCCATGGTTGAGTTTGGAGTCTGACTGTCTGAGGCTGTGGACAGGCATCTCTTATATAGATAACCAGGTCAAACGGGTGTCATTAATACAGGTACCAAGTGGAGGACAGAAGAGTTACAGACTTTTTACAGTTACAGGTCTGTGAGAGCCAGAAATCTTGCTCGTTTGTGGATGACCAAATAATTATTTTCCACCATCATTTACAAATAAATTCTTCGTCAATCCTACATTGTGATGTCCTCCTGATTTTTTTCTCATTTTTGTCTCTCATAGTTGAAATGTACCTATGATGAAAATGACAGATCTCTCTCACCTTTCTAAGCGGAACAGCTTGCACAATCAAAGGCTGACTAAATGATGTTAATGATGTTTATTACCCAAAAGAGGATGGGTTTCCCTTCTGAGTCTGATTCCTCTCCAGGTTTCTTCCTATTAATCTCAGTTAAGTTTTTCCTTTCCAATGCCGCCATTGGCTTGCTCATTAGGGATAAATAGAATTCAATTTGTGACACTAGTTTAAATATCAATGTAAAGCTGCTTTGTGATAATGTCTATTGTAAAAAGCGCTATACAAATAAAATTGAATTGAATTCAAACTAAATACTTTTTGGCCCCACTGTATAATCAACTGCATGCCATATTTGGTACTGTAAATCAATGCAAGTAAGATGACTGCACTCAGACTTGTGTATGGGATTTGCAGGATGACGTACTGCTGAAAGAGGGCCACGTGCTGACATTAAACAACATCTCCTACGACAAAGCTGGGACGTATGTTTGTGAAGTGACAACGTTTGAGCTGGTTGATTTACACAAACGGAGTGCTGTGCATGTCAATGTCAGAGGTAAAGTTTCGCCAGATACTAAAAGTTATTTCATACTAAAAATGATTTTGCCATAATGAGACTTCGCCTAGTGAACGCTAAATCGGACTGTGGAGATTTAGTGCTTAAGGTACTTGACTGTGGACCAGAAGGTCCAGGGTTCAAATCCCACCTCTGCCAATGACTCTGACTAAACGTAAACTGAACAAGAAGATGGTAGCTTTTAACGCCAAGAATGACATAAACAGTGGTACCTTGGTACTTGTTGTTAATTTGTTCCAAAAAGCTTGTACCAAAGTACCCAAAATGTGGGCCGAGCAAGTTTTTGTAACTTTTCTCTACTAATTTACATTTCACTTACATTTCCAGCATTTAGCATACGCCCTTATCCAGAGCCACTTACAACTCATATAGTCTTACAATCCAATCCAATTTGTGGGTTAAGGGCCTTGCTCAAGGACCCAACTGTGGCAACTGCTTAAATAGTCTTAAATAGTCCAGTACCTTAACCGCTAGGCTACCACAGTCCCACTAATCTTTTTAGGACTCATTGAGACTTATTTGGATCGAGAATACTTTACTGTATAAACAAAAGAAACACAGCAGAAATCTGCAGAATGGGAGCTATTGTGAATCTGAATCACTGTGTTTTGAGTCATGAATCGATTTTTGGCCGAAACGATTCACGCAGATTGAAGCAAGTGCACTTAGTACCGTGCAAACCATGAGAACCGAGACAAATGTTTCTAGTCCAACAGCATAAGTAACCGAATTTGACGAATTCTGAGTTCAAGAACTAAGGTGCCGCTGTATTGATAATTGTGCATTTCAGAACTTCTGTACAATTGATGCAATAGAATTGCCATTAAACCAAACATTGTAGACTGTGTTAAGGGATAAATCACGCCTCTTACCTCTCAACCGCAGGCAAGCCCATGCTTACACAAAGACTGATGCTGATTCCTGTGGATACTGAAGAGTATGTCAACGTGAGGTGTAGTGCAACAGGACACCCTGTTCCCAACATTCAGTGGAACCTCACTGATGAACAGGTACAGGAAATAGATCTGGAGACGTCAGCCGCTTAAGAAATAACTCCAATGCCCATGCTCAGTGCCAGGAAGCTCTAAAGACTGAAATGTAGAACATTCACTAGTTAATGTAGCCTTTTTTTTATGTGTTTCTGAGATTTATATTCCTATAACCATCGTTTATACAATTTATCCAACTAATACTAATATCTAGCCATGCGCTAAAACAAACACCCTTGGCCGAGAAAATGAACATGTAACCACAGGTATAGATACGGGCAGCATATTGGCATGGCTGCCTCACAGCAAGAAGGTCCCGGGTTCAATCCCAGGGTGGAGCGGTGTTGGTCCTTTCTGTGTGAAGTCTGCATTTCCTCCCCGTGTCTGCATGGGTTTACTCTGGGTACTCAGGTTTCCTCCCACAGTCCAGAAACATGTGTGTTAGTTTATTTGGTCTTTAAATTGGCCCTTAGTGTGTGCCCTGTGATGGATTGGTGCTCCTTCCCTTGTGCCCAGATTTGCCGGGTGGTCACCAGCTGGCCCACAAACTCGTGTGGATTAAGCGGAATATAAAGAATGAATGAATGTACAGATATCGACCACACTGGAGGTCACATAATATAGTTATTTTATCTAAAGTTTATTTCCACAAGAAAATGACACACAAACTAAATGGAAATACGTTCGAAAATACGCTAAAAACCCGAGTGGAATGCTCCCATTTGAACAGCATCTGAAGCCGAAACTGTTGCTAAATCTTTTTTTAATTTATGAAATGCATAATGATTAGAGAAAACACATTAAACTACTGTTACAGCCATGTCTAATGCAAATCCGTAACACTTGCCTGGACCTGATACTTAAGCCAAAAAGTATTACGAACAAAAACGGAAGATTCACTCTACAAGTGAATTTGAATCAGTTTGTATATATACAAGTTAGAAAGAATATACAGGTACTGGGGGCGACGGTTCTGAGTACTGTACTACTTACAATAGGCACATAGACTTACGAACACAGCTTCGTACAATTAGGTAGCGGAAAGTCGTACAGACAAACGAAATCTCTCTAAACACATCAACCGATTAAGAACTGTGTCTTGTTCAAATGTGAAACTCATTGCCTGATGAGGTGACCAGCAATTTATAGCAGTTTATAGCAGTGTAACGTCCACAAAGAGTTAGAATATGGATTTTATGTCCTATAATTGATTTAAACATTCAAAACCTTGGTCATTAGAGTAAAACAGACTTCACTATATGTATAGTCCGTCCGTCCATCCATCCATCCGTCCATCCATCCATCCATCATCTTAGGGCAGCAACCTAAGTAGAAAGGCCCAGACCTCCCTGTTCCCCAGCCACCTCCATCAGCTCTACTGGGGGGGATTCCGAGGCGTTCCCCGACCAGCTGGGACTTATTATCCAGCTGGGACTTATTTTTACTATTACTACAACTTAGTCAGTTTTTCCTTGCCACTGTCACCCTAGGCTTGCTCAATTTGGGATTGGCCTTTTAAGATAGTATAATATTGTAAAGCTGCTTCGAGACAATGCTCCATTGTAAAAAGCGCTACATAAATACATTTAAATACATATCTCTCATACTTATGATTGTTTGCGAGATCAGATTTAATGATTGCATCCTTTCTCTTACGTACCTTATGCTGTCTAGGCCCTTCTGAACAAGTGGAACACATTTACTGGGAACAGCATCGTCAGCACCATTTCCATCACAGCCGCATCTGACATCACTGTTTCCTGTACAGCCACCAATGAGCTGGGCAGTGCTGAAGAATCCATCCACATCAAAGCCAGTAAGTATCTGTTCTTCGAACACACAGACCGTTGCCATTTAATAATAGTATTCCAATATTTCTCAGTACAGTACAGGGTAAATCTACTTACCGTATAAATTAACTTCACATGTGACGAGTTTGGTTTTTAAGAGTTTAAGACATTTCTTGCAGCTCAAATGAAAAGAACAACGACTACAAGCACAACCACCAGCACTACAAAGGGTAAGTATCTGATTAAACCCGTCCTAAGGTTGTTTTAGCAATGGTATAATGGCCATATAACTATTTCACAGTTTGTTTTTTAGAACGCAACCAGAAAATACAAGAAATTTGTACGCTGTATTAAATCCAGCTTCCATAGGTTATAGTGGCGAGTATTTAGTGTGACTAGTTCGCTTGTTTGGCTTCTTTAACGTGGCTATCGGCATCAGTGGCCATCTTAGCGACACACACAAGGTTATATCCATACACAAGTTCATCTCAAGACTAGTGAAGACTAATTCAGAGTAATCAATTAACCTAACACGTGTTTTTGGACTGTGGGAGGAAACTGGAGTACCTGGAGTAAACGGGGAAGACATGCAGACTCCGCACAGAAAGGACCCAGGCCGCCCCACTCTGGGATTGAACCTGGGACCTTCTTGTTGTGAGGCAGCAGTGTGACCTCACCTTACACTTAAACAATATCAGCATCAGCGCGATGCCAACTGTTGACCGTTCTAAACTCTGAATCAGGAATCTGTTTTTGGAATAGTAGCAGCCAAGAAGCCTTTTTTTTTGCAAGGTCACATATATATGAATATTGAATTTTGCCTGCAGAACAAATTTTGTTCTGAAAGTTATGACTCTTCTAATTTCTGTACACATTTCCTGTATGTTCTGCTTAAGCAACAAATCCAATGGTGTCCTATGCCATCTGCATGGTACTTTATATAAAAGTATAGCTGAAAAGCCATAGGTCATACTGTAGAAAATCTGTTACGGTACCAGATTATATACCTTATTATATCTAATAAGTTAGATATTCTAATCACGCGACATTTCTGGTCCTGCTTGTTTATTTTTTTTTTATTTACCATTGCTATCAGCATCAGTGACACGCACACGCAAAGTTACATTTATAAACGAGGTTACATGAAGACTAGCATATGCCAATTTAGAGTAAAACAATTAACCTAACACGCATAGGACTGTGGAAGGAAACCGGACTATCCAGAGTAAACCCATGCAGACTCGATACATACAGGCGGCTCCACTCTGGGATTAACCCCAGGACCTTCTTATTCTGAGGCACCCTTCTTGTCTTGCAAGTCATGTGAGCTTTGAGACTCAAGTGAGTCTTTTAGGTGAATATGCTAATGCTCAGGACTTCCTGAGTGAATCCACCGGTAGGCAAAGACCACTAACTTTATTAAAGACAAATAACTTTAGCTTCACCCAGTACCTTCATGGTAGAATCAGTGCCATTGTAGAGCATAGATGACTTACATATTGTCATAAATATGTATACATTCTGGCAGTGTGTCTATATAGCACTTTGACATGACGTTGCACTATAAAATAGCCACTTGATACTCCAGCATTGCCCGTTTGTTGGCGTTTTCTGAGACCCTACATTCAGTGTTTGCACACAGATTACTTTGGGTGTAACATGAGAAGGCAGCAGCTATCTAAAGTGCTCTCGTGCAGTCTTCTGACTCCCATTAGCTGTACGTCAGCTATGGCAGAAAGTCTCCCTCTCTCTCTCTCTCTCTCTCTCTCTCTCTCTCTCTCTTTTCTATGAAAGAACACAGAACAGCAGGTCCACATGAGTAAATGAGATTAGCCAGTCACTGTAAGCCTCTGCACAAAGTTATCTGATCAGACCGTCCTCCGCTCCTTCCGTGCCGCTTCCGTGAAATGGAGTGGAAAAAAGTGGTTGTGGTGTTGTAAGTCTGCCTGAAACACTAATCCAAAGCCTTGTCGCCTCAGCATCGGGAACAGTCACCCCTCAGAAGAAAGCCGTCAAAGGTTCGTCCAAGTTCTTCTGGTCGAAACAAAACAGGAGCCACAGAAGCATGCCTGTTTTCTGTTCACTGCCGTTCTCGCATGCGCCCGCTACACATACAGCACTGCCTATGCATGGAATGATGCCAAAAAAAATGGTCACCTTGACCATATTGTTGATGCTGATTAACTCAAATGCATGAATGTAGATGTTCCTGGTTCTAGAGCTCCTGCAAAAACTGGATCAAGCGTTTAGTTCAGTCAGAAGAGTTTAACAGGTAAATCACCAAACCATGCTGGCTGGCCGTTACTCTTTCGAATGCCTACTTCGCACAGTGGTTGCCACACACTGATACTATACACCTAAACATATTGATCAGTCCTGTCAACAATGCTGTTAATGCTCCCACTGGATGGAGATCTTCTGATTTGCCTTCACGGCCTGTTCAGGATGTCTCCATCATGTTGACCCTCCTGATTTGTCTCTCTCTTTATTGGTTTGCGTGTCCATAGCCAGTTTCTCAGGTTACTGCCTTGTTGTAAGCATCTGTAAATATCCAATAACGCCCTTATAACTAACCACGGAGTAAAATAAAAGCTGAGGATACACAACTATAGCAGGACAAACGAGGGTGTCGGTACAGGCAAAAGGGCCATTTGGAATGCCATTTACATTTGCAACGATTCTTAAATAAACCCTCAGGCTGAGTGCAATTCGATTTCTTAGAACAAATTCACAGGATATTTTCAATGTGTGGTTTCTCAGCTTACGGCCTTCTTGTAAGTGTTTATAAATAACCAACAATGACCGTAAAATTAGAAGTAACCTCTAGTAAAGTAAAATAAAAGCTCAGACATAGTAGGAGTAGGGATGTTAGTGGCAGGCAGAGGCAAAATCACTGGGAATGCCATCTAATTCCAATATGATCCGAAGGTGCTCCCTCAGTCTGGGTGGAATTTGATTTCTAAGAAGAAATTTTCCGGATCTTGCTCATGTGTGTGTAGATATTTTCTCAGGTCACTACTTTGTTGTTGTTTCGGAAGTGTGTGTGTGTGTGTGTGTGTGTGTCTATAAATAACCAACTACTGCCTTATAATAAGAGGCTAAATAAAATGCAAGCTTAGGATAGGAGGGGAAACGGAGGGTGTAGGTAGAGGCAAGATGTCAATGGGGGTGCCATATACTTCTGCAGCAATGCTAACTGCCTTGCTATAATTACTATTGTCTATAAATACCCGCAGTCATATAATTCACCACTGAATAAAACTACACCTTAAGATACCTGGGAGATGGGAGTGAAATGGAGGGTGTAGGTAGAGGCAAGATGTCACGTAATTCCCTTGCTACGTTTCGGTACACCGGGATTTAAATAAAAATGTAAGATAATTACTGCTAGAAGTGAAATGGAAGGTGTAACTACAGGCAAGATGGTTCTTGAACAAAACTACATGGGGTCAAAGTCAAAGATACAATATAAGTTAGAATACAAGATATAATTTACTCTATTTGCAAGTCAAAAATGAATCGTTTTGTAATGAATAAGACGTAGCATTGCCATGGTAACGTCATTGTTGGTAGTCCACTTATGAAATGTACCTGGGCTCTGAAAGGGGACTAAAGGGGTGCCAACCTGGCAACTCTTGGTGCAAGGGCAGGAAAAACCCTTAAAGGGGTGCAAAACCATCATAGGGTACACACTCTCACACTCACACTCTGAGGGCCACTTTAGAAACACCAGTTAACCTAACGCGCATGTCTTTGGATTGTGGGAGGAAACTGGAGTACCCGGAGTAAACCCACACAGACACGGGGAGGACATGCAGACTCCACACAGAAAGGACCCAGGCTGCCCCGCCCTAGGATTGAACCCGGGACGTTCCTGCTGTGAGGCAGCGGAAAAGAGAAAATGCCAGAGAAAATAAACAATAATTACAAGAGTTCTGTTTGTACGGGATTAAATTGTGACACCAGTCGTATTTGGTCAGCATTTCATTTTGTTCGGTTTTGACCAAAAGTTTTCATTTCAGTGCATCCCTAACATGTCTCACAAATTCTACAAAAAGTCTACAAAAAAAGTGATGGTGATGGTGGGCACTAGCTTTTTTTAAGCCTTATTTTCCCAAAGGAGATCAAACGAGTTGGTAATCGTGTGTCATGCCATGTGCTTCCACGTCCCGCATCCTGGACAGACTCGCCCCCAGCCAAGCTTCTTCCCACCCCAACTATGATTCACCAGCCTTTTTCAATGTCCACACCTGCTCCGTATCTTTAGTTCGTTCGTGAGCCTTCTAGTTTCTCAGTATTTCTGTGTTGTTACTTTTGCTTCCCCTTTCTGCCTGCTCCTCTGATATACTTACCTGCTTACCCCACGTTGCCTGGCTGACTTCGATCGGCCTTACCTGTTTTACCCAACCTGATTAATCTGCCTGATGTTCGATATGCTCTAACCTGAACTTCCGATTCTATGTGATCGCCGTCTGCTCTGGCTGCCAGTGTTTATTAGGGTATCAGGAACAGCTCTTAGCAAAGCTTAGCATATGATTTAAATTGCTTTAAATACTCATTCTGTGAAATCTCGTACCACGTGGACTGGAAAATTGTCATCCTGTCGCTCCACCATCATAGTGACGAGACAGAATATTGAGTTTTAATTTGATCTCTCCAAGCAAAATCTTCAAAGTAGTTGCTTTATTTGGCTTATCTAGCTTCGTGGCCAACAAAAGAAGCTTTGTTGCCTAATTAACACTAATAAAAAGACTAATCAGAGAGTCAAATATTAAAAATAACTCCTATTTTAGCTACTGAACACGCTAGTGAGAGGACCGACTCGCTTCGGTGGGATGCCGATTTCCAAGCGAGGTATATTTTACAGAGTTATCGATGATTTACGGTACTAAATAGATCAGATATCATAAGCACTGGGGTTATTACTCTAAAGTGATACTTCTACTTTAGAAATATTCCTGAGTATTAACACGCTGCTCACAAAAATCCGGGGATATTTCACTCACTAATTTTTCTGAGTGTTCACTGATGGGCTGCATGACCAATGGTTTATGAACACACCGCGAAATTACTGATCTCTATCATTTCAGACAAACACTGCCTGCAGGTTCATAATACGAAGCACACAGGCATGGGATCTCCATAAACAAACAGTGGCAGTAGAAAGGGGCTGGGCTGAACACCTCACTGACTCTCAAAAGAACACTACCGTCGGTTTCCACCTCCAGTGATCCAGCTGGTCTGTCAGTTCAAGTTCCTGCCCTGCTTCCCAGAACAAAGTCAGCAAAAATGGTTCACCAACGTTGATGCCTTGCACAGAACCCTGATCACGCCATCAGAGAGGCCTTTGGGATGACTGGAAAGTCAACACCGGGCCACTAAGGTTTCAATATCGATCTAGCTAACTGTTCGTCACCGTTTCCGTCATGTTTGCGTCAGTAAGTGTATTTGTCCCAACCCGTTGTGGTACGGACATCATGTCCAGCGAATGTGTAAACACACGTACGTATTGTAAGCAATATGGCCAATGTAAGAAGATTCACATGTGTGTGCTCCAGCCGCAAACCCTAAACTGTAACCGTTAGCACGGTAGCAACATGCAATGCTAAGCTTAGCTCTAGCTGACCAGTATTTGTCTGAGTCAGTCACAATATGAGTGCAAATGGCACACGGGGAGTAAAGGACCCTCCTCCTCCTCCTCCTCCTCCTCCTCCTCCTCCTCCTCCTCCTCCTGCTGCTTCTTACATATCAGCTTACATCTTATTACTCTTATAACTATTTCTCAATCTGAAATCTCTTTGCAGCTCTCTCACTCTTTCCCTCCCCCTTTCTCTCTCACACTCACTCACACGCTCAGTCACTCACTCGTATTCTCTTTTACACTCTCTCTCACACTATCACACTCACTCACTCACTCACTCGCTCTTACACTCTTTCTCTCACTCACTGGATGATTCTCTGGATTCCACTCTGAACACAAAGTACATATGCAGTCATATGTAGGTTTACAGTCACTAGCCTTTTTCTTGGTTCTACATTTCCATCAGAAAGCTCTTGTATAAAATAAAACAAGCTGGCTTGAATCACTCAGAAACATCACCTGGTAATTTATGATGAGATTCAGCAGACATAATTCTATAAAGACTTTACTAAACTAAACAACAGTGCCACATGTTTACATAAGACCTTTAGGCACAGTGACATTTTTATTGGCTTGGCAACGAACAGAAAACAATGTAATGACTCACTTGCTGGAGCGGCCTTCCATGGAGGTTTCCCCCTCTTTCATTGTTGCATCTTTCATCTCCAGCTTTCCTGGGTTCTCTGACTGCACAACAAAATAACTAGCATTTGAACATGTAAATTAACTTTCCTGTGAGAAAAAAAAAAATCTGGCCTTTACACGGCAAAATATCACATCATGGCACTGGTTCTTAAACTTTCTGTAGCCCCCTTTATAGATAAGAATATTTTCAATCCCTCACTGTTACACACAAGTGCATGTCTTTAATTAATTCACACATACAAAATTGGAACTCCTTTATAAACCCACAAAAAGTGGCAAATCACCTTCATGGGGGAATTATTATAAGTGGCATGTTATATGCATCTTAATCAGGCATTGAAATGAAATTTTCTTTACATGGTGTTTCTAAACATGGGACTAGAGGAATTAATTTTTAGTACCAAGTATTCAGATTCCTTTAATTTTTTGTCTTTGTTTCATGGCAGCCATTTGCTAAAATCAAAAAAGTTCATTTCATTTATCATTAATGTACATTCAGCATTCCATCTTGAAGAAAAAAGCCAAACGTAGATTTTTTTTTGTAAATTAAAAAAAAAGAAAAACTGAAATATCACATGGTCATATTTAAACCCTTTGCTGTGACACTCATATTTAACACACAAGCTGTCCATTTTCTTCTTATCCTTCTTGAGATGGTTCTACT
>JAUZST010009747.1:0-12793 GCA_034779995.1 Parotocinclus haroldoi | reverse complement strand
TATATTATATGTAAATAACTTTGTTTGTATGTTTCATTTGTGATAACTGTATTATTGAATGCCAGATTTTCATACCTCAGTTCTGACCAGGGTTTGTACACCTATTCGGAAGACTCACTTTTACAGCCTACAATAAATACAGACTAGTTAATACAAAGCATCCCACTTCAGGATCTGCGGCAGACATCATCCTTGATGGGGTACCAATCTATTATGGGGTTTCATAAATGCACAATTCGGACTTCATTTTCCATGTCCAGCCTTTCAACAAATAGCAACTGATGTTGCCAGTTTCTGGCTATAACCATAATATATATAATATTTTGAGCTAATTATATGACCAACATCAGGTGTAATAAATTAACAAAGCTGTGTATTTTTTCAGTATGGTCTCTGCAGAGGATGTGATCAGCAAAATATGTAAGTTGGCCAAAGATGTGCTACAAACAACCAACTAGATTTAAGACTTAGCATATTTTTTTTGTTTTTTTGCAAGCATGCTTCACAGCTCCAGCATCCTTGACTTGATTCAACCAACACATATTTGCGGGTTAATTTAAAGTTCTTCGGTTTCATCCCACATTACAAAGACATGGTGTTTGGTTAATTGGCATTTCTTAAGTGTCCTTAGTGTGTGAGTGTGTATTATTGTGAATGTATGCACCCGTCAATGGATTGGCATCCTGTATAGCATTGTCCCTGTGCTGCCAGCTGGACACCGGCTTTCCCACAACCATGACCAGGATTGAGCAGATAAGAAAATGAAAGAATGAATGTTTCTTGCAGACAAGTCATATATAACTTTAAAATGTGGTTTAATTATTACATTTATGGTGCCACTGTGTGATTTTAAGATAAATATGTTTCTGAGACGACCTAGGATCTATTGTTTAATACATGAAGCTATTCATATTATCTATCCGTTTGAGTACAATTAATGTATTGTATCATTGTAACAGAACACTGTAAAATAAAAATCTATAGCATTTGAAAATTTTGATCTTGTTCAAATACTAGGTCAAACATTGTCCAGTCCAGTTACTTTCTATTTGCCTGACTGACTTTCAGCTTCACATATTTACTAGTAAGGTTACTGTGAATGGAACCTCTGACTATAATTAGGAAAACACATGATTTTTTAACATACCGTGTGGAGTAAAGGTGAAGGTCCAAGCTTTAACAGGGCTATCTTATTGGTCACGTTTGCTTCATTTATAATCTGCTTCAAATCCTCAGGACTTCCATACTGTACATCCACCACTTCTGCCTTAAGAAAGAAAACAGTATGGAAATAGGTCAATTAAATGTGATATCAAAATGGTAACATATACTTTAGCCAAACACACACACAGACACACACAGACATACACACACACACACACACTTGGGGCCAGCATGGAACAGTGGTAAAATGTAGCACAGTCACCTAACAGCTATAGAGATCCCTAGTTAGATCTCAACCTTGGATTATGCCCATGTGCAGTTTGCATATCCTCACCGTGACAGCATGGATTTACTCCAGATACTCTGGTTTACTCCCACATACCAAAGATATGCATTAAGTCATTTGGACCAGTGTGAATGTATCTGACTAGCATCGAAATAACCTTGCCCCAGCCATGGAAATAATAATAAAAGGAAATAGTATATTAAACAAGGATGCTTAGCATTGGAAACAGTATTGGAACCAAGTGCTCTCGATAGGCATAAGACATATGCTGAGCATCTGGTGAGATGCTCTGTTGGTTGGATTGTATCAGGTACAATTTTTGTGTTGGAATGTTCAACTGTACATCTGTACATCTATAATAGCACAAACAGACAAGTGTAAATTAAATGATGAGGCAAATAGAAGAAATAAAAGAGACATTCACTGTTTATTTCAATAAGTTTAGACCTCTCCTGACACTGGGCCATCCTGACTGGTGTGGGAAGCTCATTCCACCACTGAGGAGTCAGAACACTGAAACATTGTGATCTGTACTTGCGGGCATGGCTCTGTTTCAGAGAAGGGTGTATAGAGCTCCAGGCTCTCTGGAGCTGAAGACCTGAGCTGGCTTGATGATTGAAGCTCTTGGGGCAGGACCTTTTGATGCCTTTATAGTATATAGTTTGGACAAGAGCTTTAATTTGATACTGGCTGCAACTGGGTGTTTTTGCTGTAGTGATCTCAGTAAAGTGATGTGATATGAACTGGACTGCAGCATTCTGAATGCTCTACCATGAAGCAATGAAACACAAAACATGATACAACAAGGAAGACCCTGTAGGAATCAAGGCAAGACATGATGAGAGCCTGTTTGAAGATCTCAGTGTCTCAATCAGAAGCACATCTATTCCTTATGTTGTCATAGATATCTTCAAAACCTTGGGGTTGATGTGATGTGGCTAGAAAAAAATTGATTGTTTTCCAGAATACGTCAAGATTATTTGCCGTGTGGGTCAGCTATTGAGTTACACTTTCCATATTGATTGAGACAAACAGTTGAGTTTCATTTGCAAAGCTGTTATATCAGAAGTGATTTACTACAGGGGAAACACATGCAGACCAAAAACTGGTCTCTGAGGGATTCCTGTTGTGATCACAAGAAATAATGAAGGTGATCCTCGCCATGTTCTCTGGTAAGATCGATTTTGTAAGTATCAAGTTTGTTTTTATGAAGCAAGGAGAATAGCTGTCCATGTAAAGAATTTTGAGGTGTTTATACAGGAATGGAAGGATGGAAACAGGTTTGTAGTTGGACAAGGAAACTGGGTTTAGCGATGACTTTTAGTATAGGTACCTTAAGCCTGAAGGACAAAGCAACCATGACAGATGTCAATAGCATTGCTATTGTCGTGGCATGTGTTACAAGGTTGCTGACAATTGCCTGGAGAAGTCGGGGTAGTGCTTAAACCAGTATGCAGATGATTGTAATGTTGATTTGTGGTCAATAGTATAATCACTTCATTCTCAGTAAGTTGTCAGAGTGCATTGATTTGCTTCTTTTTAGCTGGATTGCAAAAAGTAGACTAAATGTTCGTCACCTTTAGCATAAATTAGGTCAGGAACTCCATGGCTGTAAGACATGCTAAAAGCTATGTTGGCTATACTGATTGAAGAAGTATTTTTGTCCAATCTAATCTAATCTAATCTAATCTAATCTAATATAATATAATATAATATAATATAATATAATATAATATAATGATTATTAGTATTTGTTTTCCTATCCTTCATCAGTTCCCATCAACTCAATTGTAGTTCTTTTATTCATTTACACTTATAAAAACAAACTGAATACAATTTTAAAGTTATAAGGAATATAAATCTATAGGTACAGTGGCAACAACTGAATATGATCCTACATAAGGTAAAGCAAGTATAAGTACTCATGTCAGTGTCTAAGTGACATCCAGCATACATTAGGGCACAGCTGATTAATGATGGTGCAAAAGAAACAATTGCACTTTGGTGATAGGAGTTAATGAGATTGTTGAACTTGTAAATGAATGGAAATGGATAATGCCTGCAGTGAGCTTTATTCCTTCTATAGAGTCCATGAGGATGTGTTGGCACACAATCCTCCCTCTAGTGTTGTTTTATTCAGACCAAACACGTCCAGAGTTAGATTCAGCTCTGGGTCTTTCCATTTCGTTCTTTACCACAGTGGCAGAATTATAAAAGGAATGGATTTAGAGGCAGTGTGGTTTTGCTGAAACAATGGCCAAATAATATGCAGACTTATCCTAAAATAGAAAGCCAGTGAACGGAGTGAGCAAACACTCATATAAGCCGACCCATATCAAAATGGCAAAATCCAATTTAGAAGTGCATAAAGTAGAGCGTAGCTACTCAACCGTTCTTTTTTTCTTTTGAAATTAAAACAGTAATTGCATTGTGCTGAGACCTGATCATTGCTAATCTGCTGTGGGAAGAAAAGAAACTGAGAATAAAGCTCATCGAAACTGACTACCCAAGGGACATGCTGCCCCAGCCAACCTCTACTGTTCTACTTCTATTATTTTACTGACCCATACATAAGGCAATCCTTACTTTAAGTGGATACCAAAAAGTTTAAAAATTTAGAATTTGCAGTTTTGCTACATATTTATATTTTATTTCTTATCATGAAGTCTGTTTACTTTGCCTTAAATGCATAAGCAGAAACTATGCTGCAGTCTGCTTTGTGCACAAACACAAATATGTGCGTGTGTGTGTATGCATGTTTATAAGCTCATTTTAGTTTTAGCACGTGTGTGTGATTGTTAATGTGTACTTGGTTTGTACGTCATGCTCTTAAACACTTTGACAGTGTTACATTATAGTAACATAAAAAGACTACATGAATATGGTAATGTCCGGTCAACAACCATTTTGGTCAATAACCTGCAAGGTAAGACAGTTGTTAGATGAGATATACCAGCAATAATTCATCTGAACTCGTTATAGAACCACTTATTATAATATAATGGGGTTCAAGTATGATGTGTAGTATGGTAGTGATATATTTTTTTACACGAAATAAAGCACTTAAATAACTATTATTAAAATAAAGCAAAAAATAACATTCATGGAATGTTTTTCATGGTAATACAATGCAGAACTTTGATTTGTATTTGAGCAAACACAGTTAAACCCTAATAGTCTGTCTGTTTTAATTACACTAATGTGCCTCATCTCTGACTCTTATTTAGAACTGAGATTAAAGTTATTAATTTGTAAACTCTCAGAGATTCAATTTGCTGCCTCATTGGGAAAACAAGCTTTTGAATAGTCACATTTCATAAAAAAAATTCTTATTACTGAGATTGGGGGAAGTGGAGGATGTCTGAATAAAATCTCTCTTATTGGATTACATTCAGGCAATACAAGAAGAATTACAGCTATTCATAACTGTAACACTGAACCAAGCATTTAAAAACAGATAACTAGTTTCACTGCCTCAGAAGTTGATGTCACTGAATTAAATATATTTGTGTAGGTTACAGCAACAGCAGTATATATCAGGTCTCAAAAGAGATGGTTCATGTTTAACATATGCTGCATTGCTTGGAGATAGAGAGTGGACTTAATGTGCACTGCTCAGTGACCTTGCAGTGAGGTTGCTGAGGTTCTCTGGTGTTTCTGCACACTGAATTATCATGAGTTCCCTGGGCATTTCTACCATCAAAGAGGAGCATATTTGTTTTTCATGACTGGGTTTTAGATAGAGCAAATGCAGACCCCTCATTTGTGGGATGTAGGCTACTTCAAACAGTCTTTTGGATTAAACTCCTAAAATGCATTTGGTTTAGCCCAACACTTTGTGATGCCTATTATTAAACATTAAAGGAATAAACTGACTTTTAGAGCTTTTTGGCTGGTTCCTATGATATATGCACACTGTTACTACAGGAGGACAATGGGACTATTTGAATACCAAAGAAGATCAAGGGGTGCTAAATGTAATAGACTTTCCTACACAGACCCATCAAACATTTATGTGGGCACTGGAAGACTGGGAAAGCCATGCATCAATAACATAAGATGTTCTTTGGAATCCTGTAAAATAAGTTGGTGACATGAATCACCAGAAGTTACACAAACGTACATTTAATGCCACCTGTGTGTGCATGCTGTCACAAAAAATAGCATCATAATTCAAGAACTTGTAATTTGTGAAAACATTTTAGACACTGAGAGGATTGCAACAATTTTTACTAGCACTGTCAGATATTTGGTCACTACTGTAAACATAGTAAATTAAAATGATTGTTATTACTGTTTTATTCCATTGTAATATGTTCATAAAAACATATAAACAGTCTCCATGAACCGCATACATTAACCATGTAATAACTTGAAATTTACAAGCTCTTCTTACAAAATTGACTTAATGCTTCATCTAAATACAAAAAACTGAGAACTGTACAAAACTGAATTCATTATAAGAATCGGGTGAAAACTATATAAAGTATTTTTAGTTAATTTTGAAGATTTTCATACTACCAATGGAAAGATTGTTGTTTGATTCATTCATCATGCATAACTTTACCATATTTAGATAGATGACATCGAAAGGCTGATTGAGGGGCTGCTTTTAGCATTTTTCCAAGCAGAACTTTTTCAAATAAGTTTTTTGTTGAATTTGAATTTTCATTGCTTTTCATCATTCTTGGGCTCAAAAACATGATTTAAAATTTGATAACATTTGAATTTTTTGGGGAAAGTGAAAGCTCAGTGTCTTTTTTTATTGGTTAAATGAATCCAGGGGACACTTAACTTTCACAGTATGTCAGGTGCAGACACGTCTCACCAGGGAAGGTGTTGAGCTATGGTGGGTTGGCGTTGAAGAGTATCAGTGTTTTTTTTTCAAAAGTAAGATTTGTGGAAATTCTAGAGGTCTCACTTTTTAAGGCGTATTGATTTTTTTTTACTTCAGCTGGTCCTGACTCGGTGCCTGCCCTAGCGAGAAGTGCCTGCTTTTGCCGGAGCCCCTCATTTATTATATAGCAGTATTTTTTCCTTCAAAGTTATAAATAATAAACCAGTTTTTGGCAACTATTCAAATTCAACTTCAAACTGAGAGTAAATCACTGCATCTTAGTTAAGCCAGGATTTGAATTCAAGACCAATGAAACTCCAATGCCATGAAATAATTCAGATTTTGAAATTCTAACAAGCCAGAATACTGATACGAGCATGGCTTTAACACATAACCTGTGAACTTCAGTCACACAACAACCAGCAACACCTTGCTCAACAGAATATTTTATTTTGTTGCTTCTATTTTTACCTTCTGTTTCTTCATAACCTTTCATTCTATGATTCTGATAGACCCGAACTACAGTGAGCTACAAAATAATGACATTGCAATGACAGTATGTCAGCATGGAAAGTGTCATAACCACCACGTCAGCCAAAAGTCTGCCACTTCAATCTTGCATGTCAAAAACATTATAGACAACAGCATTCTTTCTGTTAGCTGTCACTTGATGGAATAGGATTTTCCATCTATCTAGGTCTACATCAGTTGTCATATCACTGTGCACTTTAAACTGTCAAACTGTGCAACTATTGTAAGGTGTGACCATACCTCTAAACTCCCCACTGCTGAGTAGGCTGCAAAGGAAAACTGCTGGTCAGATCTGGATTGACTTCTGGTGTCACAGCTTGCTCCACTGGGCAGGAAACACTTTTTATTGGTAACATCAGTGATGGTATTGGGGGAAGATCCTGGAGAGCTTATGAGAACTGTATAATTGATCAGCTGGATGTTTTTCAGCCCAAGCTCCTCCCAGTTTTGGGCAATACGTTTCGCTTGGTCCTCCTCACTAAGCTCAAATAAGGAATCCAAATTCCTAAAGAAATGGATAAGGAAGGAAAGGTTTATAAGTGTCAGTTGTATTCACTACAGTTTTACACAAGCAAAATTGACAGAGCAACACTTAGCAAAGCTTCACAGAGTAAATACAGAGTATCTACTAATCACTAGTTTAATTAGTTTGTTGTTGACTTTGAGCGAACACTGCCATAACCCTTTGATAGTACTCACGAGCCATCAGGAGAAGACTGAGACTGAACACTTGTTAAGAGGGATTAAGGACAAGATTCAGTTAACATGATTGATGTTCACAAGCATTTGTCTCCATAACACACTAAGCAGAAGAAAAGTAAATTCTCAGCAGACAATCAGAAAAAGAATGATGCTCTGCTAGCATGGCTCCATGCTTTATACATTTATACATACTATTATGCTGGACTTGCAATTTTTATTTACTTTTCTGGAAATTTTGGACAGCGCAGTATAAAGACACACTTCGTAATCTCAAGAGAGTCAGGCGTCAGCTGTACACACTAATTTGCTTAAGCAGTACAAAGAAATTGCTGAGGCAGCACAACAGCTGCTCTGGGACTTATCTTTAAATTTCTAAACACAAGCAAAACAAACATTGGTGATGGTTACCAAAGTACAGCATAAAAATCAGTCACTCATTTAATTAAGCAAGTCACACAAATGCCAAAGTAACTACAATAACACTTTCTACATTTGTGGTCATTTTCATTTTAGCATTTTAACATAGGGTCTTATCCAGATAATCCTCAACATGATTCCAACCTCCAAAGTACAGCCCAAGCAATTGTTAATGGTCTTGTTCAGGGGTCAAGCGTTCCAATTTTAAGGTTAATGTATTGTAAAGTTGAACGTTTAATATATACTGCATTTATTAACATGCACCAATTGATCAACTCAGCCAATTTCAATGTGACTGTGTGATTTTAGAAGTGAATTGAATGTGGAAAAATTTTGCTATCCAGCACAAAGCTCTGACTTCAACCCCATCAAACATATCTGGAATGGTTTAGAACAGATATTGTGAATCTGGCCACCTTGTCCAAAATGGTGTTTGTTCTCACAAAAAATATTCAGGGTAAATTCACTTAAACACAGTCCAAAATCTTCCCAGCATAGTGGAAGCTGTTATAGCTACAAATAGAATCCAACTCCATATTAATGCCTATACATTTATAGGCATGAAAAATGCCCTTTTAATGAATGCGAGAGTTCCTTAGGTTTAGTATGTAGGTTACCCAATACTTTTGTCGAAGGAGTGTATCTTATGACTTATGACTACCTTGTGATGTCTGGTATGAAACTGTGTGATTGTATAGGCTGTATAACATATGAATCTTGTGACTAACTTCTGACTTCTAAGTTTAGGTCTAGATATTTTACATCAATGTGTATTGCTAAAAGTGCTATATAAGTCATAAAGTTGTCACTTCCCTCTAGATTAGTATTTGCTGAATCCACAGACATGCAGCACTAGTTATACTGTACATGAAAAGCAAAAACATAAAAGGAGTGGTAAAAATGTACAGAAATGAATTTAGGCTTAAAAAACTAGCTTCACATTAAATTTGGGTCTATGCTATGGATACAGATTATACAGGAGTCAGAACAGTATTTTGCTCAATGTCTAATTAGCATGTTTTTTATGTGCTGTTGGAAGCTTGCCTAAAATAGCTCTAGTTGCTATGTTAACTGGATTGTATCATCATAATTACTATTCAATAAGCACTGTAAATGACTGTACAGAATGTGCATTTGTTTGCACAAACAGCTAAAATGTATTACTGAACGTTCCCTTATTCTTAATCAAATAATCAGAAACTGACCTCATATTTACCCCAAATTCTGAATCCTCCAGAAATCTGCAGCATATTCATCTTCATTAGCAACATGTAGCATCCTATTAAACCTAATTTTACCTTAAGAAGATGAAGATGTTTTTCTTTTTTCTAAAGGCATAAAAAGGACTTGATTCTTGATTTTTCACAATAAAACACATTAATTATATTCAACAACGTCAGAAACCTTCCAATCAAACAGACTGCTAATGTTTCCTGTTGCCAACATGATTCCGGCCTGTACACAACCATTCAATTCCCTTCACGTTCAGCTTTATTACTCACCATCACCACTAAAGAAATGGGGTCACACTTGGGTCTTATCTACCAAAAGAGCAACAAAGCATGCCTGGAAAAAAGTGATCCTGTTATGATAAGAGACAGTCTGCTGGAAGGGGTAATTTGTTATCCTGATGCACATAACCTTGGTACTATGCGTTTTCATGCACTTAATAATCAGAAAATCAAATTTTGTTAGTAATCGGATCAATGAGTTTACATACACTTGAGTAATCAGACAATGGGAAACATCCAAGTTTACATGATTTAAGAAATTCTACTGGATTTAACTGCAACCAGTCAATAATCTCACATAAAGATGTGATATAAACTTCAAATTTTAAGACTAAATAATTTTCTTGTGTACTTCTGTATATACTGTTTCAGTGTCTCAACAAAGTGTTTGATAGCCACTTAGTGGGTGCTGCATGCATTTCCTGTGTTGGCAGAATCCCACACCAGGTCTATGCAACCGAATAAAATACTAGTGAACCCAATAGACTAGAATAAGCGTATGGGCAGACTGAGAAACTTAATCAAAGATAGTTGCTGGCTTGTGCTTGGCTTTGTCACTAGCTTTAGCTTCAACCTTTTTGCCTTTGTTAATTTGTCAAAATCTGGTCAGGGTGTTGCTGTCTTAAATGTATTATTAAGGTAATTGTCACAAAACTTTTTGGAGGTTTTCTGTTTCATTTTCTGTTATGTGTTAATTGGAAATAGCATGCTTTAAAGACTTGGTTATATGAAACTGCTTGGTGATTTTGTTCACCGGCAGATCCATTGCTGCATCTCTACTGGAGAAAGATAACAAAAAAGACACATTACTCCAACATCTGCTAGTGACTGAATTAGAATCCCAATAATTATGAGCAAACCAGAACACTCTCTGACACACAATGCACATATTTACTCAATCTTTTGCACTATATACAGAAATGGTTGCATAGACAAGTCAACTATAACATCCACTATTCCCCATGTGTTGTGAAGTCGACAAGTCAGAATGAGAAAAAAAACAGTACCAAGGATGCAGGAAGTAAGGAAAACAGCTCAAATAATAAAACAAACACTGCAAATCAAACTTTGGTAGTCTGGAAATACTTCTAAAATTGTATAGTAAAATGTAGTAGTAATTTTACAGTAATCTGCACAGCAGTGCTTAATTTGTAAAACATTAGGAAAGGGAACACAGACAGTGCCACCTGGCAAATGGGTATTAAGTAAAAAGCTCCCTGTGCAGCAGTGCAACACGTAATACAGTAGCATAAAAAAAGTATTAATGAAAAGACTTACATCTATAATTATCAGTTATGCTTTATTGCCATTTCCAAACCTTCCCATCTGCGAACTCTCCTGACGCACATTCATGTAACACCTTAATTAATACATTTATTTATATTTTGTTCATATATAAAGACATGAATGACACATGCTCACTTCATGCATAGGCATGATGAATTATAATGTATTATTTGTATAAATTAGTGATTTCTCATTCCTTATTCTCTCCGTTCCTTATTTTAAAGTCTGTTTGAATGGAGAAACCTGAAGTCAGATATTAAACACGTTCAAATTTTGACATTATACCTTGTCATAGACCTTATACTAACACACTGCAGTACTAATTCATGCAAAGTGCTTTATTAGCTATTTGAAATATTTCAATGATTTCAAGATTTTATATCTCTTTGGCAGGCTTAAACTCATTCATAACCTTTAAAAGCAGATGTAATTCATCACTCCATCAAATAAAGCAGCTTGGCTCCATCCCAAACCACATGCGACTGCACAGATGGTTTGTCATATTAGAACATTAGATTTTTTTCTATACTTTTGTGGGATTGTATTTAATTATTGGCTTTGTTGTCAAGCTTGGGCAGTTTTGCTGGCACATACACACACACACACACACACACATTATACTGCATGGTAGAAAAACAATACACCTCCTGGCTTGAATAAATATAAATTGCTTGGAGCAGTATAAAGTATATATACAGTATACACGTCTATGTGTATGTGTGTGTGTATACACACATATGTCTGGAACATGGTCGCCATCTTGGAAACTGCCATTTTAAGTAAAGGGCTAGTTTTTCCAATGGGTAGATAACCTAATAGCATATCAATTATATACAATTATATCATATCCATAATTGTATCGATATCACAATCAGATTTTCAATGTCTCTTGTGGTTCAACTGTATTCAACACAAAGTTTGCAACTTTTGTTGTTCATCACAGGTAACTGAAGATGGAACTGATACTGGAACTGGAACTGATATATACAAATATACTGCTTAGAAAAAATAGGGGCTATTTCAAGATGACATATGACCTCATGAAATATACCCTAATCTTTTAGTACAGTGCATATAAAGGGAGAGAGAAAGAGAGAGAGATGGATAGATAGATACATGTTTTTTTACATGTTGAACAATAGGGCAGCTTAGTTGGCTTATCAAAGTCAGGGCAGTGTTGTCTGCTTCATTCTGTCAAAATCCCTGAACTGCAACAGAAACTGAATGTTTCAGAAGTTAAAATTGTGGTGCTGATGGAATGGGCAAGCAGAAGAAAAGCAGAAAAGACTTAAGTGATGCACACATAGCAGAGTAACACTCAACAGCTTGCCCTGATGATGGATTTCCACTCCTATTGAAGTGCCATGCTCTCATACAGGCCTGGTTTAATATTTGCTTTCGGGCCAAAACCAACCAGAGACTTCCAGGATGACTCCAATTTCATTTGGTGCCATCTGTTTCTGAGACTGATGTGCATATCATGCATTCATCTCTTTGTCAAGGGAGAAAGCCAAACAAAACAAACACGTCTGAATGCATTTGTGAATGGATTAAGATGTCCGTGGTGCTAAGTGATTATCTTTATCAAACCGAATGTACTGTATTGTTGCTGAAATATTTTCAGCATTGTTACAGTTTGTACTGTGAATAGAGCAATTAAATCTCATCACAGAAAATGTAAGGAAGTGTGGTGAACAAAGATTGTCCTATGGTTATTTCAGTAGGTTAATTAAATGCAGTCCAGTAAGTTGATTGACAGGTGGTATATCTGTCTTCTCTGTGAAGGTAGTCACCTGGGGTTGCAAAGGCAGAGCCTACGATACTTGACAGAGGCTGTCTGGATAGCTATTGAACTGTGGCAGCATGCTGTTATGGATGATGATCCCAGCAGCACTGAACCCTGTTCCATATAAAAGTGCTCAGCCCTCACTTTTCCCCCATAAGTCCCTAAAGGGTCTTGTAATGTTTAAGCACATACCAAGCAGGAGATGAGAAATATCTCTGGAAACCTTTTACACAAAAATGGATAACCCAAATGGCCTTCAGCTGGTAATATAT
>JAUZST010009746.1:0-12796 GCA_034779995.1 Parotocinclus haroldoi | reverse complement strand
AATATTTAGGAGCGAGGAAATTTCACGACTGGATTTGTAGCACAGGTTTCATCCTATCACAGATCCACGCTGGAATTTACTGAGCTCCTGAGAGCGACACATTCTCTCACAAATGGTTGTAAAAAACAGTCTGCATGCCTAGCTGCTTAATTTTATACCCCTGTGGCCATGGAAGTGATTGGAACACCCGATTCAGATCATTTTTGTTATGAGTGACTAAATACTTTTGGCAATATAGTGTAGATATCACTACTACGGCACTTCTCTCCTCATACTGCCTCATAGTGAGCCAAAATGTAGAACCCCAAATCGGGAAAAGTTAGAAAACTAAAATAAATGCAGTTTGACTTCTATATAATTTCAGACAGTATGAACCACATGCACCACATTCCAAAAAAAAAGTTGGGACCGGGGAAATTTCGAGCTAGCAATGCTTTTATTCATAACTAAATAATGATGTAATTTCAAACAGGTCGTTAAATCATGATTTGGTACAAAAGCAGCATCCAGGAAAGGCTGAGGGTTTAAGGAGTGAAGATGATTTAACCCTAACCCTACATCCTCTGGATCACGAGTTTATCAACAACAGTTGAGAAAACCATTGCGATGTTTAAAAACGATGATCCTCAAAGCAAGACTGGAAGGGATTTAGGTATTTCTCCGTCTACAGAGCATAATATTATTAAACGGTCAGTGCAAAGGGTAAGGGTACAAGCCTAAACTGAAGAGGGGTGATCTCTCTGCGCTCCCTCAGTCCACGGAAGCGATATTAATAATAAAATAAACAAGAACACAAAAGAGCCTGAACCAAAAGAAAATAAAACGACAAAAAGGAGGGATAAAAAAGGTAACGGCTTTTTAAAGCCGGGGATCCGGGGGCTGCCCTTTACGACCGGGGATCTGGAAACGGCCTCTGATGGACGTAGATCCGGGGGTGGGCTCTTAGGGATCCGGAGGCGCCCTCTAGCGGCCCAGGATCCAAGCGTGGCCCGGGGCCAGCCCCAAACAACCTCGATTTCTCCGCGCCATCAGGGGAAACACTGATAACTAACGCGACAAAACAAAAATCGAGTACCATCAAGAACCGTCATTCATCAATATCTGATAGAAGCACATGGATAAGGGATTACTTTATCAAACCTTTATATGTTTTCGTTTTTTGTCGCGGTTTATTATTTTACCCCGATCCCTTAGTGTTCTGTTTCCGTTTTTTTCCCCTACGTCATTCATGGCGTTTGTTTTCATTTACTGCGATTTGATTATTTAATCCCGGCAATCACGTTTGTGTTAATGTTGTGTTGCGTTAATGTTGTGTTTTGTCGCGTTAGTTATCAGTGTTTCCCCTGATGGCGCGGAGAAATCGAGGTTGTTTGGGGCTGGCCCTGGGCCACGCTTGGATCCTGGGTCGCTAGAGGGCGCCTCCGGATCCCTAAGAGCCCACCCCCGAATCTACGTCCGTCAGAGGCCGTTTCCAGATCCCCGGTCGTAAACCGCAGCCCCCGGATCCCCGGCTTTAGAAAGCCGTTTCCTTTTTTCAATCCCTCCTTTTTGTCGTTTTATTTTCTTTTGGTTCAGGCTCTTTTGTGTTCTTGTTTATTTTATTATTAATATTGTTTCTGTGGACCCCTGGCTTATAAGCCATTTTGAGGACCCTCGGTGCCAAAGATGCCCTTGTGGACCCCGGCACCAGAGCTGTTTTGTGGACCCTCGATGCCCCAGCAGTTCCACGGGCCCTTGCCACGCATTTCTAGACTCTCGGCCCGTTAGCCATCTCTGGAATTACGCATGGCACTTTCAGTTTGAGTTATGCCTGTGTACGTGTTTTTGTGTTAAATACGTGTTCTTTTTTTCATTGTCTGTCTGTGGATATTGCATTAAATTCAGTAGGGATCCTGGGGATTTGGCTAGACCACTTCTCTGGGCTCGGCGGCATCTACTATGGACCATCACCATGGAAATGGGAATTGTGCTCAGACCAATCAGAATAACAGATCTTTTTTGGAAGAAATGGACGCCGTGTGGTTTGGAGCATCCAGACTGTTATGAAGAACAAGTCCAAAAGCCAAGCTCTATCATGGTATGGGGTTGGGTCCGGACCCTTGGTAAATATTATTTACACTACTGTGATGCAGCATTAAGGCAGAAAAGGACAGACAAAAGGTCTCTGATGAAGACAGACATAAGCGCTTAACATTAGGAAGCGTAGGATTCCAAAAGTACCAAAATGGCCATAGCAGGCATTTTGAGTGTTTGTAATTTGCATCCTTATTTATAGTATAGTACAGAATTTGAGGGGCTCTCGTAAAAGCAGGTGCTGGTTGCCAGGACGGGCACCAAACCACTGCCAGTTGGAGCCAAAAAAAAGTTTTGAACAAACACAGATATCTGAACTGGCCACAGCTCAACACCTGTTGGGAAGCTTCTGCCCCCGACACAGTATATTAAAGTGTCCCCTCCATTCATTTCATGAATAACAAAACACTTTCACTTCCCAAAAAATCAGATTAAGATTCAGACTAAACGGTTGCTTTTAAAGTATGTTTTTCAAGACGTATCCATTCAGACAAAAACCCACGAGTCAAAGTCAAGTCAAACTTATTTCTATATAACGCTTTTTACAACGGAGCATTGTCTCAAAGCAGCTTTACAATATTATATGATCTTAAACGATCGTCCAATCCCAAACTGAGCAACCCTAGGGCGACAGTGGCCAGGAAAATCCCTGAACGTACAAGGAAGAAGCCGTCCAACGACCAAGTCCTGCTTGGGTGAACGATGAAAATCACAGAAAATCGACCCAGTTCACCTTTTATTTAATAAAATCCTTCCCATTGCAGTTGAAGTGCTAAATTCACCTTTCGACGTCATCGATCCAAACACGGCACATTTACGTTGAATGAATCTCGTCCAGACAGTGGATCCAAGGATGGTATGCAAATCAAAAGTCTTAACTTGTTCAGTTTTCTGCCAAAGTTTTGAATTATTTCAGTTTTGTCTCTCGCATTACAGCAGTACTGAATATTTGTGAGAAGAGCCTGTTTTTGCCACAGCCCCTCCCTCACACATTCGTCCACTGTACAGCTTGACTTGTGATTACTGACTTTACCCGGGTTAGGAATCGACAAAGAACGTCTGGCCCCTGTTCCAAGCGCAGAAGAGCATTATTCCAGAGCTTTGATGATGGCCTCATTGGCGTCTGTGCTGAACTGAGCTTCTGCCCCAAGACACATCGTCTGAAGTGCTGGCCAACTCGGACTGAACTTTCCCCAGGTTAGCTTTAGCTCCTGGAATGTCCAGGCTGTCCAAAGGAACATCCTCCTCAGCCGGCAGCTGCACTGAAGAGCCGACGTGACTGGACCGCTGCTCACAAAATATACTCACAGAAATCTGAGCGTGCAGTTCTGACTCAGGTGGATATCTCAGTGATTACAGGCGTGCTCTAATTAGACACCGGGTCTTGCCGCAAGACGGCATAAAAGCACTTCTACCACTGCCGTGTGAGGGATGGGAGATCACGCCTCTTCGGTTCAGGCTCGAATGCGTTTAATGATATTATTCACTGCACAAGGAGAATTATGGAAATCCATTCCAGTCTTCCTTTGATTCACACTGTTTTTAAACATTACAATAACGTTCTCTCACATTTGCTCATCAAATTGAGATCCTCCAGTTCCTGTGCTTCTTGTGGATGCTGCTTTTGAGCCAAATTATTATTATTATTATTGTCTGTTTGAAAACATCATAATTTGTTTTTTTGTTTTATACCTCATTGTTAGCCCTAATTTTTTCCCAAACGTGTTGCAGGCCTGAAATGCAGTAATGGATGCTTCTGAATGAATAAAATGACCAGAAAAAGAACCGCGAGGTACGAATGAAACGCACACTGCCTGCAATTTCTATGAAATGATTTGCTTTTCTCAAATGAGCGCCTTTCACACAGTACACACTGTCGCCGTCGTCGGCGTTGCACAAAGCCGCATGTACACTGTACGAGTCCTCACTTGGCCACGCCCGTTCCGCAGGGGGACACGAGCTGCGTGTTTTCTAACAAAACCCTGGCTTAATTTTTCAACAACCAAGCCAGGCTGCTTTCGACCAAGTAACAGAGCACTCAAACGATAATGAAGTGTTGAGTAAAGTGGGCAGGGAACAGGATTTGATTAATGAAGAACTGACGGATGCATTCTGACTTGCAAACGGTGCTGAGAGAGCGGCTCAAGGCCGTCTGAGTTTCTGCTTCTAACGTAGAAACAGAAATATCTTATAGCTCGCCTGAACGCGTGGGAATCCGTTTGTTTGCTGTGTGACACAAGATTCTCGTAGTGCAGCACACGGGAGACAAACCCTTATGTCATGGCTTGCGCTTTCCCACAATAACAATCAAAGCGTCTCGTTTTGGTAACCTCCACAGTCACAATAAACATGGTGCCGGAGGTTTACAGGAGGACATTTCACAGATGGGGAAATCGTAAAGTAAGCGGAGCGGAACCCTGATCGGACCTTCTCGCCACCGTTGCACGGTTGCGCTTCACGCGTGCCGTTCTCGAAACGGTCGTAAAGCCACTCGGTGCTCTGCAAGCAATTTGCGGCATGACATTACTTCCAGTCCTATAAACGTCTCCGCTCGGGCAGCGTGAATCACCCCGGAGGACGGGCGAAAAAACGAAAGGAAGGCCATTAAACCACATGTAAACAATTAGTCCAGGCAATAATAGCCCTGCGCAGCAGTCCGAGTCATCGCGTACGTAGAGACGGCCACAGGCGCTCAGGGGTGCCACTCAAAACGAAAGCTCCAGGGAGATGAGCAACAACCTTCTCAGCAGCGAGCGCATTTACAGGCCTTTCAAAGCCTGCGTGTGTGTTCTGCGTCCTGCCCGAGATTAGACGGCCCGACACCCTCTCGAGGTTAGAGGTCCAGACCTGACCGCTTTTTCCATCGATGAGCTGCAACGAAAGGGATGAAACAGGGGAATGCGATTTATGAGCAAAACGCCGCCCTGCCAAACCACGTGCGGCCGCTCTAACTGTGACTCCCAAGCCTCAAAACAACCTTAATCCAGGAAGTTGTCATCGCATGAGGTCAAACAAAAGGGTTCGGTTACATAACAGTCTCTGTAAGGTTACCACGGATTGTTGATTGGGATCAAAAAAAGCCACCGAGGCCTCGCAGGTTAAGGGTGAAAAAGGCACGGCTGAAAACGAGCCGGCAGCTGGATTCCGCTCGCGGGTCCAATCGCGCGACGTGTTTTCGAGAAAACAAGGGAACATCTGCAGATTAGATTTGTTTTAATAAGGGATTAATCAAGAGCAGTACGCTTTATTCCTGGCAACTGTTTGAAAATACGGTGCAAAAATGTTCCGGGTGCATCTGGCCTCCCCGAGGTGTGCTATAACGGCCGTGTGGAATCGTTCAGCGCTCACTCGGAAGGCCATGATTTTCGTACGACCTCTCTGGACGACAGTAAATTAAGTTAAGTTAAGAGTTTGTTGATGATGACGGTACGTTCGACACCAAACGCGTCCTCAAAAATGCAAAACTATGTTTTTTAACCCTCTGGCAAATAGTCAAGTCAAGTCAGATTTATTGATATAGTGTTTTTACAACGGAGCATCGTCTCAGAGCAGCTTTACAATATTTTATTATCTTAATAAACCAATCCCAAATTGAACAAGCCCAGGGTGACAGCGGAAAAGAAAAAACTCGCCAAATATAGAAGGAAGAAACCTTGAGAGGACCAAGACTCAAAAAGAGAGCCGACCTGCGGCTGGTAAAATTAATTAAATCATGCACTGTAAATCAATAACGACATTCAAATTAGTAATAAAATTCAAAACGAGTAGCGAAACAGATTTAAGATCATATAAAATAGAGGAAATAGCGAATCACTTTGCATGTTGAAGGTGGTAGTAACTTCAGGCTCCTGCAGATGGCGTTGCACGAGGAAGGTGGGGTTATATATACCTGCCGGCTGTGCGCCGGGATTCATGGGGACTCTGTGCAAAGTGGCCGCAGAAAGGGCCGAGCCAAAAGTACACTTTGCAGGGAAGTGCATACCCTGAACATACGGAGCAGAGTGACCCGGTTAAATGGGCAAAAAGTTGGACCATTGATGTCAATAAACGTGTTATCCTGTCATCGATTGCATCTGATTGTGGGATCTGGTTCTGTTTCTTTGGTTGAGGTGACAGTAACTGTGGACCAGAATCCCCACACTGAGCTGCTGGCCAACCAGGTTTTGCCTTTCGCCCGTTATCCTACTGAGGAACATCACCTTCGTATCCCTGTGTGCTCGAGGACATATTGAGGTGCGAATCAATCACGTGCCGACTCTTTTGTCCGGTGAGATGCACTGTGTCTTCGTCTTCAGGTTCCCTCTCCGTTACCGAGCCCACAGAGCCATTTTATTTACTTTTAAAATGTTCAGGGTTGGGCCGATGCTAATAAAATAATAGTATTGTTTACAATGAATAAGAAACGGTAGCTTCTGTCAGTAAAAGCTTATATTTCATGTGCAATTGGATAGACAGCCTAGATCAAATAATGGAGTTTAACATTTCGGCTCTCAACTCAACTCTCAACTCTCCATGCTCCTTTTCCTTTTCCCAATATCACACGTACCCTTTTTTTGTCAATTGTATTTTTCAATGAGCAGCAAAACGTCTTCAGTTCAAGAAGACCTCACAAGTGAGAAAAGTCCTCCGGGAGTTCGATCCCAGATGGAGGGCTTCTCTCACAGTCCAAAGAAATGTTTTAGGTTAACTGATTACCCCTGGTGTGTGAGCATGTGTGTGACTGTGTATGTGTACTAGTATGTGTGCCCTACGATGGATTGGCACCCTGTCTAAGGAGTTCCTGAATTGCACCCTGTGCCGCCATCTTGGCGCCAGCTCTCCAACATTCCCATCTAGAATGAAGCAGATAAGAAAGTGAGAGAATAAAGACATTTTATCGTTACATCATTGCGTTTTGTTTCCGTTTCTCCCTCCACTTGTGCACGCTTTATTTTAGTTTGGTTTGTATTTCTGTAATCAGCCGCTAGACTCTCGGCTTTTAGATGCCGCTAAGAGTTGCGGCTGATCGGGACTGACCCTGGATCCGCGCCTGGAAAGGCCGCGTTTTAGATCTGATGCCGGTAGAGGTCGCCCCCGGATCCATGGCCATTAGAGGCCGGTATAGGATCCTCAGCCGTCAAGGCTTTAGAAAGCCGTCCTTTCTTTTTACACCCCCCCTTTTTGAGCCTCGGCACCCACGCCGAGTTACGGAGCCTCGGCACCCAAGCTCCCACAGACCCTCGGCCCCCAACTCGACCTGTGGACCCTCGGGACTTTTGGCTCTGTAGCCTGTACCGGACTCTCGCATGGGATTCTTTTTACCTGTGTTATGCCTGGTCTCCCTTTATGTAAATAAATGTTCTTTCGTTACGTTCTGTTGTAGTCTGTCAGTGGATACTGCATCCAGGGCTCCAACTGAAAACCTAATAGGGATCCTGGGGATTTGGCGAGATCAGGGATGATCTAACATTGTTAATTTATTTTTAAAATGCTAATGCACGGCTGCCCTGGTTACCCAAACTTATGCCCTGGTGGTGCCCTCTGCCCAGGTCAGGCTATGCCTGAGGGCGGACAGGTTAAACTGCTACACAAACCAGCCCTGTGTCAGATGCTCATCTTGTCCAGAGTGCACTCCAGCACTCCTGCTCTGATCTCCAGGGATAGGTGCAGGAGTGCCTGCTCTGATCTCCAGGGATAGCTGCAGGACTCCATGCTCTGATCTCCAGGGATAGCTGCAGGAGTCCCTGCTCTGATCTCCAGGGATAGCTGCAGGAGTGCCTGCTCTGATCTCCAGGGACAGCTGCAGGAGTGCCTGTTATCACTAAATATGTCGTCTATGAGTTAAGCACTAACAGAGATTTTGGGACACTGTTCCTGCTTTCTCTTTCTAAACTTATTTGGCTTTTTAAACTCTGATACCAGCAGAGCTTCCAGATTTTGGTTTGTAGTTCTCATGAGCAGAGCGGGTGAGTTGACAAAGCACAAGTACTTTCTTTGCGTTAAGCATATTTACTTGATTCTTTCTGTAACTTTTTTTTTTTAACTTTTAGTGAGTTCATTTACTCACTATATCTTACAAAACAGGCTTGTTGCTTTAGCCTCTCGTTATTAATGTACACTGCCCGGCCAAAAAAAGGTCACACACTCCCATATTTGGTTGAAACGCCTTTAATTTGATTACGTCCCACACTGGCTGTGGCTTCGTTTGCACAAGCTTCTGCGAAGTCATAACATTTATTCGGGACCGTGGTGGACTAGTGGCTAAGGTACTGGACTCTGGACCTGATGGTCCAGGGTTCAAATCCCACTTCTGCCAAAGCAGCCACAGTTGGGTCCCTGAGCAAGGCCCTTAACCCACCATTGCTTGGATTGTAAGACTGCATGAGTTGTTAGTCGCTCTGGATAAGGGCGTCTGCCAAATATCATCTTCTCCAGCACATCCAAAAGATTTTCAATGGGCTTCAAATTGATCCAGATAAATCCTGGCATTGTGATCGTGGGATATACCCGTGAAATCAGGGAAGACAAAATCCATCGATGGAATAACCTGGTGGTTTAGTATATTCATTTCATCAGCTGACCGCATTCTTTGGGCACATAGCGGTGCTGAACCTAGACCTGACCAACTGCACCGACCCCAGATCACAGTCCTGCCCCCACAGGTTGGGACGGTAGGCACTAGGCATGATGGGTGGCTTCTCACACTGATGCTCCCATCACTCTGGACTAATTCTGCCACATGACCTTCCATTGCTCCAGAGTCCAATCTTTATGCCCCCTAGGAAACTGAGCCTCGCTGACCAGTGAAGTTCTTAAGGCTACACCACTGTGCACGTGGAAATGCTCGTACTTACTCTTTAACATGTGGTAGCTGTCAAGCAGCAAAACCAACAAACCGTAAGACTACGCCGCCCTCGATGTTGGGCAGAGGGCACCCCATTAGATCTCTTCCAGAGGTAGTGTGGCAATCCTATGCCTTCCGCACAAAGGGAGAGCTAACATTGAGGCACGTTTATATATCAAAAGCACAATTTATTACAAATAGTACCAATACAAGACAGTGACTTCAGAAGATTTGACCATAGATAGAAAATTCTATAAATATGATGCTAAAAAAGGATGCTAAGAAAGTCGGACCAAGCAACAGCCAAGCCCCCCTATATCACGGGTGACCCTGGAGAAACAGAAGCAAAGAGACAGCAACCCCAAACACCAGACAAAGCATATAACACACTCGCTTAGGATCGCGATACACCACTATAACTATTGCACTGTGTTATAATTAACAGAGCACTGCACTCCTATTCAGTGTCTCACCCAGGTGGCCACCCCAAAGAGAGGACGAGAGATAACCAGTGCGGGTCCGGCCTTGTACAAAGGTGACCTAAGCAAAAAGACATAAGTCGGGAAAACAACCAGCTTCCAAAGCAAGCATCAATAGCATGTATAGATGACTAATGACCATGAATAGTTTGGAAAAGAGCACCTACTAAATAAAAGCCCCAAGATACACAAACGAAAGAAAAAAAACAAAACAAAAGAAAATTGTCACAGCCCTAAGTCTAACAGTAAAACAGTGGCTGGCCTGGTCCTTGGCACACATTGTGGTCTGCACAATTATTCCATATCGCAGAAACAAATGAAAAGGTAGCAGAGAATTCCCAATACCGCATAACCGCACCCATTTCTCCGTAGCTGGAGCCAATGAAATGATCACGTTCATCATGTTAAAAAGACCATGCTGTAGCCTGGAGCAGACACGCTATTCTATCCTGTATAAACAGGGCGTCCAGTTCAGTTGAGCCGTGTTGCCTGGTCAAACAAAAAAGAGACTAATTACAGCAACCGAACTTTTATCGCTTCCTGATTTGATCAGGTGTTTACTGCATCGTGTCCCCGCGAATGGTGTGAATGCTGCCACTACGTGTTTGTGTCAGATTTCCTGCGCAGGTCCCCACAAACATATCCCAGATTTCTACTGCCGCTTTTCTTCAATTAGGTGATCGGCACCGTTTCCTCGCTCTTCTTACACTTTTTTAATGATGCATCGGACAGTTCTTAACCCGATTTTAGTCGTTTCGGCAGTCCTTCGACGTTTGCCAATAATTTTAGCCTTCTCTTGACTTATCTTTTCCACGACCACAGGGCGTGATTTTAGGGAATTTTAGGGAGTTAGGGATAAATCACTTGTTGCCAGCTGAAACCTAATCACCCGTGCAGTAATTAATGATTGCACATGCAACTGGCACGAGGTTGCATGCAACAAAAATGAAGCAGTCGCCGGTGGTTGGGTTAAATATCGTGGTTTGATGCATTATAAAATATTACCATGTCTACTGATGAGAGATTTAGCATAGAGCAGCATTTATTCACTCATTCAGGCAGGGTTGCAGGAGAGCCGGCGGCACAGGGTGCAAGGCAGGAACAAGCCTAGTTGTTGCTGTGGTTAGCTAAAGGTGATTGTGAGTGTTAGTATTGAATTAGAAATTAGAGTTTTGCATCATTTTACAGAATTTTTTGGGTGAAGTACAGTTCTTAGGAGGTACTTTCATTCGTCTGCTCGGCTAAAATGTTTATACACCATACTCTAACTATTACTTTCGATACTTCTTATTCTTATTAGATTAGCAGTACTGTTACTTAAGTAGAAGAGCGGGTGGACGTCTGCTCAAGAGGGACGAAAAATAGGGGCGAAAATGTGCAGCGCTAATTACAGTGACCTTTGGTGATCATTGAATCGGATCCAAATCTTAAGCGGTGCCATTCCCGTACTTATTTGCTCCCTCTTTTGAAAAATAAATCTTTCCCTAGTGCTGTACAAATGCAGAAGGTCTTTCGTATGCAGAAGATCCTTTGTTGCTGTCAATTTCCTTCACAGTGTCAGTGGTTCATTCAGTTTGATTTGATCTGGTTTCATTTAATCCCTGCAGTTCTGACCACGGTAACGGCCATGTGGACCGTCTTCCAACGGGAGCCGGGGGAACTTCTGGGCTCTGGACAGTGTTGTTTGACAGATGGACTGCGAAGTGATAAGGTTTAGTAAACACACGCTGAGCAGACATTCTGCTCTCTTCCCATCACCGTAGTGCTGCTTTCAACAATTACAGACATGGCTGGACCAACGTTTCTCAGGAGAACTCCGCTAATGCTTCTGGTCTTCTACGGCATTTCAGCTGGACTCGCGATTGATGTCTGCTCCAATACAATTCTACCGGGATCAAAAGGTACTTCCCTCGTCTTCTTATAGCAGTGTTAAATGAGCTACTGCGGTCCGAGCTAACCCCCTGCTCTTTGTAACAGACGCACTCTTCTGCACGCAGTTTTTAATTCTGGAATAATAATAATAAGTTCACAAAACAAGTTTCACAAACCCAAGGTGGCTTTAGAAGAGGATCATACTCAACGAAATACATTCGACAAAATCGTATGTTTGAGAAAAGGAAAAGTATAGCTGGAACCGGTGTGTTTTAAGAGAGGTTTTGAATTCAGGTAGAGACGCGGCAGGGCTCAGGGCAAATGGTAAAGAGTTCCAGATTGAAGGAGCAGCAACACTGAATAAATGACCCCCTATGGCGCTAAGCCTAAACCTCGGAACTGCCAATAGTCTGGCATCGGAGGGTCTGAGGCTACGGGATGGATTATACATTTTTCAGAAGATCAGAGATGTAAACAGGACACAGGCCATGCAGTGCCTTGTTAATCGGCAGCCAATGAAGTGTGTGTTTGAACTGTTTTGTGCAGCAGCTGAATTTTGTACTCTATGAAGGCGGTGACTTCGATGGTAGCCCATATAGTAGTCCAGTCGAGGGGTTACAAAGGCATAAACCATTGTCTCCGCAGCCGTACTGGATAGGAGGGGCGGATCCGAGAGATGTTAAGTAAGGTGAAAAAAAGCACTTATGTAAAATAAATAGGCTGTAGTATCTTTACAGTTTGGCATCTTTATTTAAATCAATTTACTTTGGATTCATTGTTCATTTTTGCCTTTTTTTGAGCACAGAATGTTCATTTCTTCCAAAAAATATCTAAAATCCAGATTGGTCTGGGGACAGTCCCCCTTTCCACTGGGTGACGGTCCATCCTAGATGCCTTGGAGCCCAGATAAGTGGGCGGAGCTTGTGGGCGTGGTTATAACACGAGGTTTGTTGTTTGTACAGTAAAGTTGTAAGTGGTATTTATGAGCATAACTCTGTATTATAGAGCTTGATAAAGATTGGATAAAGTAATCCCTTACCCATGTGCTCCTATCAGACACTGATGAATGACCGTTCTTGATACAGAGCTGTCAGAGGGAGGGAAGAGAGATCACCTTTTTTTTAGGACTGAAATTCCTCCAGATTCTGAATCGTTTAATTATTTTATGCTCTGTCGAGGCAGAATATCTGAATTTCTTTCAGTCTTTCTTTGAGGAACTTTTCTTTTAACCATTTGAATCCATTTCTCTCACGTTTTTTTATTAACTGCAGATCCTCTGATCTTCTTTACTTGCTGCTTTTGTGACCAAATCAGGATTATAATAAACTGTAACATCACTAATTAGCTTGACCTGAAACACAGGAATGGATGTTAATTAAGAAATTAAATTAAGTTGCAAAGACAAAACATTACATTAAAACAAACAAAATATTAAATATCTCAGGATTATACTGTCTGCAATGAAATAAAACTCAAAGTAAATGTATGAAATATTGATTTATATATATATATATATATATATATATATATATATATATATATATATATA
>JAUZST010009745.1:0-12797 GCA_034779995.1 Parotocinclus haroldoi | reverse complement strand
TGTGTGTGTGTGTGTGTGTGTGTGTGTGTGTGTGTGTGTGTGTGTGTGAGAGAGAGAGAGAGAGAGAGAGAGAGTGTTTGTTATACTATTATATTCCCCATTCTCGTTTTCTGTTACAAAGCACAAATAAGATTTATTTAGTCGCGTCATTTAAATAACATGGGAAAAAAGAATAATAAACCGTTAATCGGGTTCAGAGTCACTACTAATCTACAAAATTATTCGTAACCGGCGCGACATGGCGCCTAACCCGGCAAATCCCCGAACTTAAACGTGTGTTTTTCTCCTGACAAAGACGGACGGACCCAAAAACTGGCCCAATAACCCAAACCCTCAGGTGCTGCAACCTAAACAAACTTTGACTTCCTTCTTTAATAAAACCCAAAAACGAAGTGACCAAAAATGCTGGAGCGGGGCGATAACACGTTAGGGGGATGGGGGGGGGGGGTCGTTGGCCGTTTGTTAGAAATGATTAGAATTACTGTTGCACTTTGCCATTATTTTCTAGAGGCTTTTTCTATTTCTATTTTCTATTAATAAATAATAAAGCTGGTCTAAAACGCCAGGACAGGGTGATGCCAGAACCCCTGCGACTCTGCCCGGACCCAAGCGGGGTTAAAATGTAAAAATAAAGTGTGGGATTACGTTCAAGAAATGCAAACCAGCTTTTTATTTAAACAGTTTTCCCTGACGGCAATAAACGATCGCGATCGATCCCAAGTGCCTTTTTACCGTATTTTTAAACCATTTGATGTTGACACTTCATTTTTAAATGTATTATTGAGAGTAATTTTATACAGAAGTGCCTTTCCCGAGGACCAAACAGTGGCACTTTGGCATAGTTGGCACTTTCAGCGCTCCGAATGATAATCCACTACAGCAGAACCTAAAACTATTTGGATATTGAATTGTCCGATTGATTATTTTGCCCCCAATTTCGACCAGAAAATCACATTTGGAACATAAATAGAACGTAAACGGTAAATACTCCTCTTAATACCTGCTTTTATTCGGTAATTACGTACACAAACAGGCGTGAAAAACAATCATTTGGGAGTCGGGGACGGACTGTTCTTATTTACGTTCCTTTTTATGGAGAAAATCGTTCAGACTTTGAACAAATCTGAATTTTCGGAAGCAACTGCGTTAGAATTCTGAAGTTCGAGAGTAGCTAATCAATATGCTAATCCATGCGCGTTTTTAGAGTGGCCTAATTCAGTGGGAGGTTACCACCACGTGCAGTTGAGCCTCGGTTCAGACTTTGAATTCACGTTTGTTCGAAGTCGAAATTCTGAGGTGTGCGGATTTTACCGCCGTTTCAAAGTCGCGCGTTTTGTTCGAATTTTGCAGGCAAAAAGTTGTGAATCAGTCGAACAGAGGAGCGTAGGAACTTCAGAGTTCCACTTGAGTCACCCTTGTAAGAGTGTTAAAGTCACAAATGGGCCGACAATCCAGAAAAAAAAATGTGTAGGGTAAAAAACCAAAATGCTAAATCGTACATAAATCGTAAATCACGTGTGCCTTCGTAACCGCCGTGTGAGTCGTTCTGAGAAGGACAACGTTTCTGTTTTAAGACCTACGATTCTGACCAAAAGCTGTTGCTTTCCAACAAACACACACACACACACACACACACACACACACAAACGCGCGCTCGCTCGCTCTCGTTCATCGTTAGGCATTCTCACACACGAACAGAGCTTCTGCTTTAATGTTTACGTCCCCAAACGCTCTCGTTATCGCCAAAACTTCGTTATTTAAAAAGCAATCACAATGGTTTATGTTAACGGAAAGCAACGGTATTTCGCGCCTGCTCCTCTCGCCTCGGGAACAAATAATGTGGGCGGAGCCTGAGTTTCCCTCGTTGCTAGGAGCGTCCCGATTATCGCGGTGTACAGAATCGTTTTGGTAACCGGCCTCGCACGTTTAGCGCTTTAGTGATTTGGAATCGGCTTTCACACCCCTGAGTCACGAGCAGCGAGTGTGTACCGAGTATGAACGGACGATCCCGGGCTTTCACTACCTCACGCTGCGCTGCTTGTTTTAAAATCTGAGCTCAAGTCCCGTTTGCTGCTTAACATAAACCCCCCCCAAAGTGTTTGGAAACGTGAAAACACTCGTTAAAATCGCACCGATGAAATGCTCAGACCTTCAGACGGGATCTGTTCAGTCCAATAAAATTAATAGAATTACTTTCAGTAAATGTAAAATTCAGGTTTGTTCTTTAAGATCCCTTATTTTAATAAGGGAAGGAAATGAGAGTTTGATCCCGGGGAACCAAACTACAGGATCCTGTTCTGATTTAAATAAGATCATCTGAAGATCTTAATCTGAAACTTGTACGAGTCTGAATCGTTAAAGTCGGAATTTATTAGAGTCGAGTTTAAGATTAAGATCTGGACTTAACAGATCCATGAATGGAGCTCTGATCGGCCAGGGACGGTGTTTAAGGAAAACGACGTGCTGGAGAAAATCAGAAAGAAAAGAAGGAGCTGCTGATGCTGTATAACCGTCCCGTAACATTTCTAACTGATCCCTCAAATCAAAGCCGTTTTCCCAGAGCCATCCTTTGAAGACGTGGCGTGTTTTTATACACCGCTCACGAAAAATGAATCTAAAGAGGATCTGCTGGATAATCTGATCCTGTCCGTTCAGCGTGTTTCGGATAATCGTTCGGATTTTAGCGATTCCGTTTTTTCCCCACCCAAACGTTTGGTTTTAAACCCCACCCTGGCAGGACGAGATCACGTTTGGTCCGATCTCACCAGCCTTCTTTAGAGTCATTTGGGCTGTGTTTGGTCGTGTTAAACATCGGGGCGATGCTATACCTCCCGTCTGAAGGTCTGAAGGTTTGGACTTTGGTCTTCATAACAAACAAACCCTGTTCGTTTGATCCAGAAAGCAGCTGATGAATGTAAGTTTTAGGGAGCGACCCCTTCCGCCCTTTATTTCCGTTCCATAATCCACGTTCTGCATCTTCACATAAATTCAGCGTCTCATGGACGGGAAGGACAGAGGTACAGCCTTACACTTAACACCACGTCTCCCGGGGAGCCTTCTCCGTCCATCTTCATTAGGGTTTTTTTTTGTTTGAGTTTCGAGCACAGACAGGATGTTTTTTTGTTTTCTTTTGTTGTTGGTTTGGGTGAGTCTGCTCCGGTTTCGTCCTCATACTGTCCATCTGATATTGATGTTAGGTTTCTGAGCACTGTAAAACCCACAGGCTTCATCCTTCAACTTCTCCTCCAAACGCTTCCAGCCCCGCCTTTACTTATCTAGATCCTCCGTTTCATCTTCACTCTCTTCTTTTTATAGAGATCAAATAAATGTTAAGTTCTTCTGAACAAAATTCTCTTTCTCTCGAGTCTTCTTTTTATAGCCTGTGCGATGACGTAATAGCTCTAGGATCAACAGGTCATGTTTTAATACAGAGCGCCACCCTCAGGAGGAGTTTGGAACATGCAGAGGAGCAGCAGGGTAGGTATTAAAAAATAACAGTTAAATGGGAGTAAATAAAATATTCATTTATTCCTAACAATCATAAATACTGTTATTAAAGCATTTTAAATATGTTTTTGTATTTTTAAATTATATGTATTTTCCTTAATAGATGTAGTTTTTTAAAAAGAAATTCTATTCAGATTTTTCTATAAGTGGATTTAATTAATAATGAATAATGGTTAATGAATGTTTTATTAAATACATTTTTGTATGTATAATGTGTTTTGAATATTAAGCAATTTAATATTAAATATCGTTTATTAATGTTTTCATGCATTTAAATCTATTATATTTAAATATTTATTCTATTTATTCTATACTGTTTGCTCTGATATAAATTGCGTTAAATAATAACAGTGAGGTTTTACTCTTAAGTTTAATTAAACTTAGAAATTAAAAATTAGCACGTTTATCATTTAAATATTGGACTTTATGCTGTTATTTCTATTATATAGTAATATTTTAACTGAGACATTTTATTTCTTTATAAAAATAATATAAAGTATTTAAACCTGGTAGCTTTAAAAGATTGTGATTCAATCATTTGAGGTAAAACATTTAGTTTAATATATATGTGTATATATATATACAGCAGCTGTATTTGAAATGGTAATAAATTGAACTGGTTATTGATCATAATCGATGCATTTCGATTTGTGGGCGTGGCGTCATGGCGTCACGGCCGTACGTAAGTGCGTGAGTGTGAGAGTGAAACACGGAAGTGGCTGAGTTGGTAGGTTGTGAATGAGAGAGAAGGTAAAATGGCTGCGCTGTGAGAGAGTTGGAGCCGATCAGGATTTGAGTTTGTTAGTTAACAGGAGGAACCGTGTCGGTGTGAGTGTGACAGCGTGTGTGAGAGAGTGTAGATGAGAGCGGCACCATGTCTCTGCTGCAGTCCGCGCTCGGTTTGCTGGGATCGGGCGGAGCAGCGAGCCGGGATCAGCATCAGTTTACCGGACAGACGGTGGAGCTGGGAGAAACGAAACTCTACATCCGGCGCCTTATAGCCGAGGGTAAGATCTATTCCTCAATAATCAATCATCAATCATCAATCACCAATCACATCCACAGCGCTCTTATTACCCTACCTTAATCATTCACCTGTCAGTAACCGGAGCTAGCCTAGCTCTGATGCTAATGCTAACAGGATCAATTCCACTTCAGGTTAAACTTCGTAATTAATCGATCATCTAATTTATAACAATCTAATCAAAACATCAGAGATACGATTAATTAGTACTGATCAGATCAGATTAATAGGAATATTCTTAATGAAGAGATTCTATTGATTTGGGATCAGTTTCTAATCGTTATTCACTTATAAAGTTCTGTATAATCATTATTCACCTGTCTGTCTGTCTGTATCAGTCCACCTTACTGTCTGTCTCTCTGAATTAGTCCGTCTGTCTTTCAAGTAGCTTGTTTTTCTCTTTCCCCTGTCCACCCACCTGTCTCTCTGTCAGTCTGTCTGTCCATCAGCCCTTCTGTCTCTCTGTTCCTGCATCCACCTGACTGTCTCTTTATGAATCGGACCACCCTTCTGTCTGTCTGTCTGTCTGTCTTTCTGCCTTTCTTTTCTGTCTCTCTGTTCATCTGATTCTCTTCCTGTCTGTCTGCTTTTCTGTCTCTCTGTCCATCCAACAAGCTGTCTGGTTGCTTTTTGGTTCATATTCAGATTGTGTGTGTGTGTGTGTGTGTGTGTGTGTGTGTGTGAGAGTGTGTGTGTGTGAGTAAGATTACCTGTAACTAGAACCTTTAAGGACCCTTTGAATCTGCTATTGATTTACTAGTTGCCATGGTTACTGCCTACTTAAGTCGATCCTGTGTTACTAAGTTGCTCACACACTCCTGTTCAGCAAGTTTTGTTCCCGGTTAGTGTGTGATGGTGGATTTGGAACGTGTGTGTGTGTGTGTGTGTGTGTTATGTAGCAGGCGGTATGATGACTCTCGGTATAAGTCATTTCTTTATTCGTGCTGCTTTTATAGTTGAGTTTCTGATGAATTGTTTGAACAGCCTGTGTTTGCTCCCACATTCCAATCACTTCATTCTTTCGGGTCTCAGTTTTAATTACAGGTTTGTTCTTTAAGATCCGTTATTTTAATAAGGGAAGGAAATGAGAGTTTGATCCCGGGGTTCGAACCAAACTACAGGATCCTGTTCTGATTTAAATAAGATCATCTGAAGATCTTAATCTGAAACTTGTACGAGTCTGAATCGTTAAAGTCGGAATTTGTTAGAGTCGGGTTTAAGATTAAGATCCGGACTTAACAGATCCATGGATGAAGCTTCCGATCGGCCGGGGACGGTGTTTAAGGGAAGAAAGGCGAGTTTAAACGCTTCGTTACTCTGCGAGCTGTGACTCCATGAAGAGCCCAAAACGTCTGATTTAATCTAATCGCTTCGTTTATCTCAACTTTAGAGCTTCAACCCGAATCCTCGTTTATAATTAAGCCTGATGAACCTCGGTCGTACCTGCAGCACTGTTGGATTATCCCCGGAGCCGATCAGGTAGCGCGGATTGCTCCAGACAAGTTCGGCGAAGGCCGCCTCGTCTCCTCGCTCCACACACACCTTCAACCTCGCCGTCAGGTCCTGCGGACGGGGGCTTTTAAAACTGTTGGCCTTCTCTCTGTTTATCCCATCTGTCTCCATCAGGGACGAGTTATCTGATCACACACACACACACACACACACACACACACCAAAATCAGCCTTCTTTAATCTAATCTCTAACCCCAAAGCTGAAGAAAAAATGAACCCGAAAACAATCACCACCTTTCATAAATCCGGCCGGTGATTTGACGGGTGACACACAGGGGGCGCTCTTGCTCGGGGACGGGTAGTAGTCGCACAGCCCCTTGGCGAACTTCTCCGCTTCCTCTCGGGTGGAGAAGGCTTTGAAGCGGGCACCCTTCATCATCTTCACCGCCTGCAGGGCCTCCTTCTTATCCGTGTAGACGTGTGCCCGCTCTGCAACATTTAAACGTTATTTTTTACGGGGCACACCACAGACCCTGACCCTGTACCCGAGTGAAGCCCCGGCAAGGTGGAACCGCGCAACTAACCCTCCCTGGTCTGGTCCTTTAGGTGTGCCAAAGCTTTTCTTAGCGCCAGACCTGGCGAGCCTAGCACAGGAGCGACCAGGCACGAGCTGCGTGGTTCCGTCTCGACCGAGGCGGGCACGGGGTCAGGTCAGGTTCGTGTCCAATGATCAGGTGGTTCTCACCGTTCCTGGCCAGGATGTCCTCCCAGAGCGGGCACACGCCGTAAAAGGACGTGGGCGAGACCTGGGCCGCTTTGCCAGGCGTCTGGGCATCGCTCAGCGTCGAGACGTTCTTCTCGCTCAGCGGCTCCTCCTCGGGCGGGTTCAGGCCCAGATCGTACCCGACGTCCCCCTCCTCAGTGGCACCGGCGGATTCGACCAGGAAGCGTGCCAGCTTGCGCTCGAATATGGCGCGCGTGGTGGCCGTGATGGGGCCGCACTTTATGTTCGCCTTCAGGATCTCCTCCCTCAGATCGTCAGCGCTCAGGGACCTGAGCCGAGTCAGGGCGGCCTCCATAGCTCTGGGCACACACCAAGTCAAAATATCAACAGGTGCCACTTTTACGCCCGGGTTCGGTACCATCCCGAAGCTGCACAGGCAACATGCTGGAAATAAAACTGAGCTCAGATCACGATCAGGTTCAGGACCAGGTGCATCTCGGTAGGCTGATGCCAGCAGTACCCTGGCACACCCTGAGCAGATGTACCAGTTGTACCCCTCAAAGCCCTCCCCCAGATGTCTGGGTGTGGCCGTACCCGGTGCTACTCACTCCTCCATCGGTTCCTATAAGCGAGCAGGCCGGTACACGAGGTGCACTTCTTATTAAAAGGTCTGATTATAACCGCTCAGATGGGCATTGTTTACTGCCTAGTAACGCATGCGCCTTGGAGACGCCGAGAAGATTCCAATGCGCATGCGCGCTCTCCGAGTTTAAACGCTAGCGGCGGTTGGGATTCAAATCTAAAAATAAAACGCTTAAACAGGCAGGTTTCGTGATTAAAGTCTTACCCGGGAAGCTTCAGACGCTGTAAAAGAAGTTCACCGTTACATTCTGAGATCTGGAAAGCACGAAAAAAAAATACTCACCTTTTCTCCCTGAGAGGAATCTGACGTGGGGTCGCGCGCGCGCGCAGTCTCTCGAAATTCAGTTAAATCGATTCAGTGACGTGCACGTGAAGCGCTCTCATCGCGCGAAGGACCGTAAGGCAAACCTGACACCCCAACAAACCTGCTGACACGCTCCGGTTACATGCTCACACTCCGAATAAAACGATTTATGCAGCAAAACGCACAAAAATCCGGATTAAAGCGCCTCTCCTTTACCCACCGACTCGCACACACGTTTCTTCTTGACCACTCGGTCACTGTTCCTTGAGACAGCGCCCCCTCAGCTAACACGCCGTCATTACACCGAAGGAACCGTGAAAGAGTTCGGCTATGCTAATCTAGCAAAAACAAAATATTAAAAAAACATTACTTTTAAAGGATTTGCTCAATGTAGATACCATTAAACGCGATAAATTAATCTATCCATCCAGTAAAGTCACTTTATATAAGTCATGGCCACGTTACAAGCGTCATGCAACCATTAAATCATCTTTTAAATCTTCCTGTGTAGTGATTAAAACTTTTTTTTTAAACATTTTTTTTAAAAGATACCGAATCATGTGGGTAGTTTTTGAAAAATAGACTGATAACCTGGAAAAAAATGCACTTTTAAGACACGATTTTATGTTTTAAAAAGAAATGATTAGTGGATGGTAAAAAAAAGCATCCGAAATAAAACGCAGGAAACTATTTAGGTGATCATGATAATTGGTATTGTAATTGTATTATCGTTTCATAGCTTATATTTAAGTAGAGTTGTGATAAAAGTGTGTGATCAATTTAGTGAAGTGAAACAATCACAATCACGGATGGAAAACAAATAAGCAACATACAAGAATACCTGAAGGGAGTTTGGGTTCTTTTTGGGGTTCGTTTTGTGATTTCTCCATAAGGCAAATTGGCCAGAAGTTGGAGAAAACGGTTTAGGTTTGAAAGCCGACGTGCAGTTACACTTTCACCAACAACGTGAATGTTGATCCATGGCAGGTTTCACCCCAAATTCTGAGCGCACCATCCGAACATGGCAGTACCAACTGAAACTCATCAGACCTGGCCACATTTATTTATCCATGTATTGGCCTTTAACGATGAGACCATGAGAACTGTAGCTTCGTTCAGCCCGTTCTTAGCTAACCACCTTGTACTCTTCTGCCGCTGTAGCCCACGTGCTTCAAGGTTTAAATGAAAAGTACTTTAGAATAACTTTATATCTTTCCATTTTAAACAGATCAGTTCAAATCAGATCCAACTCCAGTGGTTTCCATTTCAACTTGTGTCACTGTACAGAATAAATTAGAAAGCTCTAATCTGTGTGTGTTTGTGCGTGTGTTTTGGGCGCACGCACACTTTCATACAAATGATTAATAACCACCAAACAGAACAAACGTGAGCCTCTGCATACAGATTCAGTCCAAGTCTTATTTGCAGCCGGAGAATCTTACAGCTTTTAAAATCCAACAAAAATGCCGTAACCGGAGGAAACGGGAACGTAACATCACCATCATCATCATCATCATCATCATGTACATCCATCGCTTATAAACCGAGTTCCATACACACAGTAACAGTACTGAGGAGAATCAGTGAGCAAAGCAGAAATGAAGTGATTTTTTTAATCACAGATATTCACCGTATTGCATGTGCAACTCTTGATGATCAGCCCAAAACATGCATCACTTCATTAATAATCATTTAAAGTCTTCAGCTTTGGGTCTGCTCCTTTAAACCAGGCATGTGCTCATTTCCTTTAATGACCCGTGGCTCAAAAGGCTCTTCAAATCACCAGGTACCGTCTAAAAGATCACAGTAACTGAGTCGCACAGCCAAGTCAGACGTCTCTCTGATCACGGGTCTCTGGGGATAATACGAGCCTTAGACATTATTTAGTTTCTAATTTATTTAGCGCAACCCAGTGACAGGATCGATCAGAATCGTAATAAAAACAGTCATGTACAAGCGTCACGTTAGTTCAAGCCCAACAGAGAACTGATATGTGCTGATTAAAACCGAAACAATCCCTTTTGTTTACTTACAAGCTACAAAGACATGGCAAGAAGTGGGCGAGGCTGCTTGCAGTAACACGTTTTGACCAGAGAGGCCGCCGAATCCCAAACAGACAGCAGATTTGACCTGTACGGGCAGCAAAACGATCCGTAAAGCTTTTTGCTTGGTAAAATTAGCAATCGTAACGCGGCGATACGAATCCAGCATTAACCGGTTCCACCTCCCACACAGGACAAGACGTTAATTCTAATATTAAAAAGCAGCACATGCCTATTTTAAAGGGAACGCCGGCTTCCTGAAGTATTAACGGTACAATTTTAACAATTTTTTTTTTCACCTGCATAAAGGAAGAAACGAAGAAGCTTGGTCAGAAAGTCTTAGCGATATTTTTTTTTACATCTTTCTCTCCGTCAGTTGTGCAATATTAATACATCTCCTATACATTATAAATATATATTTATAATCAGACACACACACACACACACACACACTCAATTTAACAGTATTGAGAGTAGCCCTAAACACCTTCTGAGCCCTGATTCCACACTCTCTGTGCTCTCTCCCCCATTGCTATTTAAATATTATAAAGCATAACCAGGACCAGGATGAGGGCGGAGTCTCAATCAGAAGGGCAGAGTCTGTCCAAAAAATGTACACTGCTCCCAAAAATTGGGGCGATAAATCATTATAGATTTATTCATTTTGAAACATCGCCTGTTTTTTTTTGTGAGCACTGTACACATCGGGTAGAACTTATGATCCCGAACATTGCTGCGTACGTCCGGGATAACGCGGCTTAAACGTCCCCGCCCCCGTCCTGAACGAGGCTCCGCCCCCGCCCTGCGGCATTCGCGTGTCAAACGTCGTTATTTTTGGTGATTGCTAGCGAGAGGTCCGTCCCACAGCCTCAATCAGATAAATAAAACGAAAAATAAAGCGTTCTGTCCGAAAAGGCGAAAATAAAAATGTCCTTAAAAGTGAGCGTCAGGATAAAAGGCGTCCTCTCTCTCCCTCTCTCTCACACACACACACACACACACACACACGTTTACAATGACGCCGTCTCTCTGGACTCGGACTCCTCGTCTTCTTTCCCGTTGGGGCCGATGCCGAGCCGCTGCAGCTCCTCATCCGCAGAGACCCAGGTTGTCACGGTAACCGTGTGCTCCTCCATCTGCTTCTGAAGGCTGTCCATCTCGTGCCTGAAGCAAAACAGACAGGAAAGCTGCCTATTCTCATCGTGTGTGTGACCGAGCCCGGGTAAAATCACAGAATTCAATTAATTAAAAAAAGCAAACTAACTAACTTTTTAGACATAGTTGATTGCTAACGCATGGGTAAATGGACCTAATAAACATCATGGACCTATGGACACCTTACATAAAACTATATGGGCCTCTACTGAACATTATGGACCAACTGGACCCCTAACATGCGTGTAAATGGACCTCAAACAAACGGCATGGACCGACTGGACCACTAATGTATAAGTGAACTGACCTCTAATGGACCCCCCTAAGGCATAGATATTTAAGATTATCATCTTCAGTGGAATTTATGGACACCTATAGAACCTCTCATGGACCTCTCATGGACCTATTCCATCCATACTGAACTTCTAATAAAATCTTATGGACTGCTATGACCTATAAATGGACCTCTCAGGGAAGTACTGTGTGTGTGTGTGTGTGTCGTACTTGAGCTGCCTTAAGCAGTTGTGCAGGTTGTTGAGCGGCTCTTTACTGACGGAGGCAGACGGTTTTAGGAGTTCGTCCAGCAGGGACGCCGGAACCGGACAGTCTGGGATCTTGACCGGTGTTAGAGGGGCGGAGTCAGACTTGGCCTCCATCCTCTGCTGCAGGGGGAAAGATCAGAGGGCCTCTCAGTGGAGCAGTGATGCGTCTAAATAAACACGATCTACGAGAGCCGGACCCGGGTGCAGGTGCTGATGCTCGACGGACCCACAGAGGTCCGAGGCGGCTGGTGGACTGACCTTGCGTGTGCGGGTGTGTTTGAGTTCCTGTTTGAGCTGTGTGTTCTGCTGCAGCAGGGTCTTCATGCTGTTCCTCAGCTCCCCCACTTTGGCCTGCAGCACAAACTTATCCTTCCTGGTACTGTTCAGGTCCTCCTGCACCATCTCTAGCTCCACCCGTACCCTCTGCAACCCCACACACACACACACACACACACACACACACACACACACACACACACACACACACACACGTGTAAAACATGTAAAGTTTCCTAAACTACATGAACGTTACGGACCTCTCATTGACCTACTCACCCTCTACAGGACCCCTACTAAATACAAGTCTTACTTGGCGCCCATGGACCTCTCATGGAACCACCGGACCTCTACTGGACCCGTAACATATACAAAGAACTCAAAGTTTTGATGGTCCGCAACCCTTATGGGTGTCTAATGGACCCTTCCCTGACCTACAGACCCCCACAGGATTCTCATGGTCCCCCAAATGGACCTCTCATGAATATAATGGACCTCTGACAAATGTTACGGACCCCTCGAGTACCCCAAATGTACCGCTGATGAACATTCTGGACCTCTCATGGACCCCAAATGTATATAAGAAAATCATGCAGCTGGAAATGTTCAGTGAACCCCCCCATGGGCCCTATGGACCCTTTAACGGACTGCCTGTCTGTGTGTGTGTGTGTGTGTGTGTGTTACCTGTAACGTTTCCTGCACTGTATCCAGCTCTTTCTGGCTGCTCTTCTCTGTGAGTTCCAGCTGGTGGCGCTGAGCTTCGAGTTCACGCTGTTTCTGCTCCACCTCCCACTTCAGATCCTCCACCTGTATAGGAGAACATCACAGCTCAGTGCTGTTCTGGTACAGTGTGTGGGGGTGTGTGTGTGTGTGTGTGTGTGTGTGTGTGTGTACCTCCTGGTTGGTGAGTGGTTGTTTGTTGAGCTCGTCATCCAGCTGTTTCTGGAGGATTTGCAGCTGCATGTGCGCTTCAGCCAGCTCGGCCTCGAAACGGGACACGTCCTGCGAGCGCTGAGCGTCCTGAGCTCTGAACACACACACACACACACACACACACACACTCACACACACACACACACACACTCACACACACACACACACACACACACACACACACACACACACACAC
>JAUZST010009744.1:0-37936 GCA_034779995.1 Parotocinclus haroldoi | reverse complement strand
TGGAGAGAGGAGGTAATTAGAAGGAGGGGCTAAGCGAACGAGGGAGAGAGAGAGAGACGGAATCAGGATTCCTGACAGCCAGACGGTGACACAATGTTTGTAACATTTAGAAAACAGTGATATATTTAGATAGAAAGTGACGAAAACTGGCTAAAGAATTTCACACTGGATCCTCCACAGATGTTTGGGGTTGTTTTTCCTTTTCTTGAAACCATGTTAAAATAAATGGCATCATAGACTCCATAAAGTATAAGCAGCATTTTTAAGCAGCAGGATTTAATGAAACTATATTTTGATGTGCTGATCCCAGTCACCCAACTTTCCAATCAATAGCAGAACAACATTTTTGTGTAGAATTAACAGCGTGCACTAGTTTTTCTAAATCTGACTACAAACTTACGTAATTCAAAGTCAGTCTTACAGGAGGATCAACTGGACTCACCGATTATAGGTTCTAAGATACTAAACTTGAGATCAACTAACTCGGTCTAGTAAAGGTAATTCAATATACTTAATACAATACATGTAATAGCACTCTTAACAGAAATATATTATTAATAAAAGTTATTCATTATTAAAATAACACTAAACTGCTGACTGCACCACAATAGAGCCATGTTCAAGTCCCTGTGTATAATACATACAATTTTGGTGTGAATGTTGCTTTAGAAATAACTCCAAACATCTTCACTTCATGCTGAAACCTTTTATTGGAGACTTAGACTGTGTGTGGTTTACTTGTGTAGTTTAAACTACACACACCGGCCACTTTATTGGGTACACGACAGAAATATTCAAACCAGCCAATCATATGGCAGCAACTTAATGCATTTAGGTATGTAGACATGGCCAAGACGATCTGCTGAAGCTCAAAGCGAGTATCAGAATTGAGTCAGTATTGCCAGATGGGCTGGTATTTCAAAAACAGCTGATCTACTGGGATTTTCATGCACAACCATGCTTAGTGTTTAAAGAGAATAGTTCAAAAGTTCTTCGGTAAACTGACATTGTTGTATTTTATGTATATTTTTGAGAAAACGTTGCCTTGTTTGATAAGCCACATTCAGATGGTGGGGTAAACAACAGGAAACAACATCCTGCCTTTTATCAATGCTTCAGGATGTTGTTGGTGGTGTAATGGTGTGGAGGATAGTTTCTTGGCACACTTTGGACACCAACTGTGCATCATTTAAATGCCAAAGCCAACCTATTATTGTTGACCATGCCCATCCCTTTATGGCCATCTTCCAATGGCTACTTCGAACAGGACAACGAGTCATGTCACAAAGCTCAGATTATCTCTAATTGGCTTCTTGAACATGACAATGAGTTATCATGCTCAATTCAATAGAGCACCTTTGGGATATGGTGGAATGAGATATTTGTATAATCTGACGTTCATATGGACCAAAATCTCTCAGGAAAGTTTCCAGCACCTTGATGGCAAAAGGGTCCAATATGGTACTAGTAAGGTGTACATAGTAAAGTGGCCAGTCAGTGTAAAGAGAGTGTAGTGCAGTTTCTACGCAAACACAAATGACACATATATTTTTGGAAAAGAGCACATTCATAGTTAGAGGTGAAGCTGAGTGTGGAAAGTCTTTGTTCCAAAACAGCACAAGCGCCAGTATGCCATAATACTCTCAGTCTCACAGGACCAGTGTGGTTAAAAAGTTAATACTCGTGATTTTGCCAGTTAAGAGCCTGACATTGGTTCCGTTTAGTGATGAAACCTGCCAAGCGTTCCACAGGCGAGTTTAAGTTACACTCCACAAAACATGCTACAACACTGCAAAAATGCTCTGTATCAGACAGTTATCCAGGGTTCCTGGACCGGTGCAGGAGTTAGTATGGAGAGCAGGAGCATGCCTGTCCGGTCTCATACTATGCTCTTTAGTAAAGTTTTCATGTAAGAGGCATTATTCCTTATCCTTGCAGGCAGCTGTTCTCATAAGCCTTTATCAACTATGATATATGACTGGAATATGGGTCAGATACATTGTGGATGAACCGTGTGTACCAAATGAGAGTTTTCCATGCAATGCCTCATCACCTTCCAAGCATTGCCAGTGACTATATAAGTCAGCCCTAGGTATAATTTCTTTTTTTTTCAAAGTAGACAGAGCATACACTGCTGGAAAGAAGTACTTTTAATGTAATCTCTGCTGTGTCTTGTATAACCCCAAATCCGAAAAAAGTTGAGACAATATGGAAAAATCTAATACAAAAATGCAGCTTGTTTTACATTTACATGGACTTTTATTTCAATGCAGACAGTATGAATCCATTTTCCTTTTGTTTGTTAGCATACACCAATTCCTGCATTTCAGGTCAGGTGACACATTCTAAAAAATAGGGATGGAGAAATGTAGGTCTAATAATGAGGTTAAAAAGCCTAAATCATTATTGTGATTTTAATCGGGTGATTTAAATTGATTTGGTACAAATGCAGTGTTGAAACACTGAGTCTTTGAGGAGCAGAGATGGCCAGAGTATCTCCAGTTTGTCAACAAATTCATATGAAAATGATCAAAATGTTTAAAAACAATGTTTCTCAAAAAAAGAAAGAACGGATTTGCATATTTCTTCCTCACCAGCGCGAAATACCATCAAAGGATTTAAAGAAGCTGTGGGGCAAAGGTGCATGGCTAAGCCTGGACACTTATGATCTTCAATCCCTTCGACATTACTGCATCAAGGACAATCATTCTCTAGCTGATATAAAGCTGTGAGTAAGGGATTATTTTGGCAATCCTTTTGTCAAACACTACAGTACAGAGTAACATTAACAAACTCCACTTAAAACATTACTGTGCCAAACATAAGACTAGTGGTAACAATGTTCAGAAGCCAATTTGGAAACATTTCTGGGCTTGGAGGCATATCGGATAGAGCATCGGACAGTGGAAACTTGTATTGTCATCAGATGAATCATTATTCCTTATTTAATTATAAATGGACATTGTGATCTCTCAAAAATACCATCCAGTTTGTTGTCAGCAAGTAGAAGATCTGTCATGACGTGGGGTTGTGTCAGTGAAATGGCAACAGTCATTTACACTTATGTGATGACAGCATTAATGCAGAAAAATACACTGTTTAGAGATTTTCAAGACTTCAAGACGACATATTTTAAAGGGAAGTGCATGCATTTTTCAACAAAACAATGCAAAGGCACATGCTGCACACATTAGAAAGAAGAGGAAGAGGTTATTTTTTAAACTGAAATTGCAACATAAACAACCTTGTGCTGTTGAACACCTAAAACGTGTTTGCATGGGACAAAATAGGATTAAACTCTTACTCGTTTACTCACATTCTTAGTGCCAAAATTACAAAAGTGTCGTTAGAGAGAATAGCAACATTATGAAGTGGAAAAGGCTTTACTGGGCGGCACCGGGGGGTCGGTGGGGCGGCACCGCTGCCTCACAACAAGAAGCATGTCCTCCCCGTATCTGTGTGGGTTTACTCCAGGTACTCCGGTTTCCTCTCACAGTCCAAAGACATGCGTGTTAGGTTAATTGGTGTCTCTAAATTGTCATTGACTGGAAACAGCTGCACACCGGTCCCAAGCCCGGATAAAATGGGGAGGGGTGGAGAAAGCAATGGCAAAACTACTCCACTATCCTGAAATACTTCATGGATCACATCGATGAAAGACAGAAATGTGTGGATATCAATGATCCATCAAGTGACCGAGAGTCGGCCGCCACTGTACGGTTAATCCGATCCATCCAAAAGCTTTACTGTCCCAACTTCACAGGGTCAATGAATATAAGAAAGCTTTTCTCGATTTTGCAATGTGATGAACAATGGCTCCGAATTAAGTGACATAAATTGCTGTACGATGAACAATTTAAGAGATCATCAATGGGTGAATCAGACATGGGTCACCAGACGTCTAGCAGATGCCTATAGATCAAACTCCATTCTCCTCTGACTTATTATTTCTTTAGGCCTTAAATCCATCACCACAAGTTTAAACGATAAAGTAATAAGAACTTGAGATGATGGATTTTAAGTTCTTAGCCACTGTCTTAATATCTAGTGAATTAGTGCAATCGAGATGTGGATTGTTAGATCACAAACAGCGTTAATGGAACACTCTAACAGCTGTAACTCTGCAGTCAGAACCTCACCGAGCTTAGCAAATGACTTTGGAAATACTGTCTAATGTGACTTATTTTCCTGAAGCAATCAGAAAAGTTTCTTTTAAATCACATGCCATATTTTATGTAGCAAGTTAGCCCTATACATTGCATTCTGTTCAACCTCTTAAACACATATCCTTGTTTGACTGGATTGCATCAAAAGGCTTGTTTGTTTTTTTTTTTCTAGCTACTTCACTTTGCCAGTGATCCACATTCTGAGAAACCCTCAAGATGAAAATGAAAACAAACATTTCAAATGAAGTACCATAGGAAACTATTATTTATGAACCCATCCAGATGTTTTAAGGTCAGCAGATGTTCAGCTGTGAGCTTTCACAGTACAGGTCATACTACCTGCACCTTTGAATTGAGACATCATAAATACTGTGATGTTAATGATGTCGGTGCAGGAGGCAGGTCTGGAAAAATGCGGCTTGGCTGTTTGTTAGTAGGTGTCTGATTTACAGCTGTGATTCAAATTTCTGAAAATCAGATCATCCCCACTCATGGGCAGGCTCACAATGTAGGCGTGCGTATTTCAGTGCTGATTTTTCCCCTCTCGAACAATGGCTCAACAGAGCACAAAAAGTTCAGATTAGATTAGATTTAGATGATGAACTTTGCCAGTTCAACAGTTACCAGTGACAGGCAAATGTAGGTGTGGTATAACAACATCTGTCTTCTTATTAAAATGCCAAGCTACCAGTTAAAGCTGCATCCTATGCTATCAAGTCAACATTGGTACATACGACCTCGGAATACAAACTTAATTGCTTTAGGAAGGCATTTTGAACTCCAATTTCATATCAGTTTTCCCATAAAAAGTAATTTAAATAGAATTAATCCATTCCTGACCCACTAATGATTGTTTTACTATATTAGTATGCATTTAATGATTGAAAGCGTGAAAAAAGCAACTGAATGTAATACAATGCTAATCAATAAATATGTGAAATAGGTAAAATGTCAAAACATGATATATTTGAAAATAAAATCAAACTTTATAGTTACTGAGGCAAATGCAGTTGCTGCATGGCTTATCACTGAGGCAGCAGCGCTGAGACTGAGAGGGTGTCTGACACCTCACACATTGCCTGATAGAAAATATATCACACACTAATCAAATAATATAATATAATTTACATAATACAGCTACGATCGTGCACTAGTACTTCTTCTTTTTCCACTTTTGTATTTTATGGCGATATTATATTATGGTGATGGCATAGCGTATTGGTCTTTGGAAGATCAAACCATTGATTTGTTTTATGTATAATTCCCGGGTTTAAGGTTGGATTTTTTTTTTTGCTTGAATTTGAGAGCAAAAAAAAAACAACCTCATTTTGCTCGACGTCTGAACAAAGAACTGTGAGACCATGTCAGCTTGAGTGCACCCCGAGCCTACGGCAAAATAGAGAACTTACGAAATATTTAACAATTATGAAATGTATATGAAAATATGTCACTTAATTTGCTTTGCTGATTTTCTGATTTTCAATTGAAAATATTGTATTCCGTTGGAGCGAAAATGCCACACGTCCGACTGTTCGTTCCCACCAAACACCGGTGCAAATCGTGAAATCACATGTGCACATACTAACATTACACAAGGTATATTACCTAGTTATACAGAATCACATTAACAATGCAGGAGTATCAATTATTATACAGTCAGTGTGGTCTGTAACTCTAATAACACATGCAAAGGAACATTTTAGTGCATGGAAAATCATTGCTTTCTACAGAAAAGTATGTTTATGTGTATTTTCATTGATGAGTTGGATGCTGCTCATACAGTGTTTATTGTGCACCACCAGACTTTCTGTGCCAGAGACGTCACTGCTCCCTGTTGGTTTTTATTTCATGAAGTAAACATTTCTGGTGCATCCAACCGTATCTGTGGAATTTTCCTGATGTTGAAAGCTGCGACTGTATAAAATTTGCTACTTTAGCTTCATCTGTTGGGTCATTTTTCCCTATAGAGTGGTTTCTTCATCGGAATGCTTTCAAAAGTTCTGTTCCTTATTGTGATCCAATAAAAATGAAGTGAAAACGTAAACATTTTCTGGTTAGTAAAGTCACAACCATACAGTTCATGGCAGGAACCCAGATGAAAAAGATTTTGAGTTAGCAGTTTAAGATTAGATTTTTAATCTTTTTTTTTTCTCTAGGTAGCAAGAATGATTGTCCATAAATGAGAGAAGCAATTTGTATACATTCTCTGTGGTAAGACTGACAGTTTGAGCCGAAATGCCAAAACATTAATTCGTCTGGTTTTTGGTTACAAGATCTGGTTAAGAAAGGTGCCTCAGAAGACAGCTGCCTTCAACTTGGGACAGATTTATCTTGGAGGCATGCAAAGACTGTCTGAAATTGCAGTCTACCTGGATAGCTACCTTATGACTGGATTAGAATGTGCATCTGTATCAAACAAGCAAACTTTTCTCAGTGTGGGGTCTGGGTAAAAAAATCACTCAGACAGAGGTGACAGGTTGTGGTCTGTCCTTTGAAACAGGGGGCATTTTGTCTTCACAAGTGTTGTAATAAAGGAAATGGGAGAGTGGTTTGGCCCATTAAGTCCTAGGTCATGTTGTAGCTCATACAGCGCACTCATTCACTGGAGTAATATTCGTGTAACACATCTTCCTGCGTAGAAGATGAGTGACGCTTAACCCTATGGCCTGAGGTTTGTTGAAACAAGTCATGTTCACAGCTGAGACTAGTACCACGTTCAGTTTATCTACAACACATGAGAACGTTGTTGACCCTCGCACCTGTACACCCTTTGGAAAGGATGCTTTTCAATAGGAAAAATAAACAAGCACATCAGTGTGTGTACCTCAATTCAGCTTAATCACTTCAAAAGCCTGTCATTATTAGACACACGAGAAAGTCATATGGACTAATGGCAGCTCCCCACACATGTTTTGACTGGTCTTTCATCACCCCTCCGTTCTCCACACAGATCTGCCGAGGTCTGGCATGTGTTAAAATCTCCGGAACAGAACTGTGAGGAAGTAGGAGATGGAGAGTAAAAGAGGGCCAATTGGAGTGGGAGGAAAGCAAAGAAATCAAATGAGGAAAAATGAAAGTGGAATTACTGGGACCATTTGAATGAACTGAAAAGCTTAAAGGGTGTAGGATACAAGTCATGTCTCATATCCTTTCTAAGAGTAGACTCCTGGGACAGTGAGACAGAGCACTCTCCTTTTTTTACCTTCCAAGTGTGTCGGTAACATGATGAAACACATGATCAAAAAATATGAACACAAGTCCATTCGGTTTTAATTTTTTCCCAAGGGTCACAACCAAGAAAGATTTGATTTGTTCTTGGATCTTATTAACCTGTAACCCCTAACTGTAGATGTTAGAGACAGATGATCAGACAATGTGCCGTTTTTTTTCTGGCAAGTGTTACAAAAAGAAAGAAAGAGAAAAGACAAAGAAGTGAAGGAAAGCAGAGAGATTGCGAGCAGTTGCATGCAGTTGGACGTTACTGTTTGAAGAACGGACGTGGTATGGCCGCACTGGGGCGAGCCTCTGGTGGAGAGCAGATTCATAAATCTGGTCTGTGACTGGGAGTTCCTGGCTGTGCAGGTTGGAGAGTGGACAAAAGCAGCCAAGCGCTTAGGATGTGGAGAAACTGGACTGCAGGGGAACTCGAGGGGCCATGAAATAATATCAACACCAACCCAGACCCTGCACACTGCAACGTGCCAGAGAGCTCATTTAACATTTGAGAACATGTTATATAATGATCACATAGATATGCTTGTGATTTTATTTATAGTACAATGCCATTTTGTCCTCCTTTCACATTGTGGAGGCCACGTGAGGCCAGTCTAAACTTTAAGCACGCGAGTAAGTAAGATGGCTGTACATTTTTGTGAATATCGTGTCCTCAGATATTAAGAGTTCGCCACTGGAGCATGATGCTTCTGTATACATGCATTATACAAGAATTCTTGTTATGATTCAGGCCAAATTGAAGTCTATTAGGCCAACCTGAAACAAATTAAACGAACATTAATCGGGTCAGTAATAAAAACAACGTGCATGCACTCTTGAATTTCTGGACAAGACAGCTTTCAGTTGTTGTACAGTTGTTCATCCTACTGTCAACGCTCCATAAAACTCCTTTTCAACAGCACATGCAGTAAGGCTAAAGGAATGATCTGAAAGCTACAATAAGAACATGATTCTGTTTATTATTGTTGAAATTATGTTGAAAATGTCGGTGCCCCACTGTTTTCCCAAAGCAGTTTTCTTCTGACCACGTCGCTCCCAGTTTCTCTTAGACTGCTTATTCATAATTTTGGCCCCAGAGTGTTGGAGAGAGCTTGAAGTATGGTGATGACAGGGAACAATTTCTCCACTGTCCTGGGGTTCACACTGGTGTTTAAGTTGGCACTCATCTCAAAGAGTTAATCTTGCCAAATACAAAAAAAGTGTTCACACCTCATTGATAACGGAACTGGCAGAGTGTGCAGTTGCTCAGCAGATTACAAATCAATGGTTCATTAAATGCCACTGGGGATACTTGTTAACTCTGTTCTGTATGTGATACTATTTGATTTTAGGCTTTCAATCTTGGGGATATCAAAGAATATGGACTTGGATATTTGCTGGGCTACAATTATGTATGTCCACCTCTAATCCCTCATTTTGTAATTTCAATCCATTATACCATACTAAATAGGTCTGATCTTCTACTAGACAGTGTAACACAGCAGTGTTTTGTAGTTGGGTAATGACTGCCTGCCATTGACCATTAGTTTTCCTTTTCTAATGTCTTAATTCATTTGGAATTTATGAGTGATCACATTTTCATCATAAAAAGCAACACAGTGGCTACATTTACTGTATAAATCCACTACATAGAATGAAGCGCAATGACATCATGCTCAAGTTAACCCATTTGAAACACACTTCATTAGTTTTTATTTAACCATAGGTCATAATTTGTGTTTTCACATGATTATAGCACCAACAGAAAAAAGCAATTATTTACCCTTTAAAAGGGATTTTTGAAGACAGCATTTTAAGATACTGCTGCTCTTTTCCTCCCTAGATGGCAGCAATGGTAGCCTATCACCGTTAGCTAGCAAGGAGACAAGCAACTTGTACAGCTCCTCTGTGGTTGGACTGACAGTTTGAGGCAAAGTGTCAAAACATGAATATGTCTGGTGAATGAAAAGGCTTGAAAGGGTGCCTCAGAAGACAGCTGCATTCTACATGGGAAAGATTTATCTTGGAGGCATGCAAAGGCTTTTCAAAATTGGAAAAAAGTCTTGCTGGAGAGCTACATTATGACTGGATTATAATGTTTGTCTGTATTAGTCAACACAAGCAAACTATTCCAAAAAAATTGGGATGGGGCAATTTATGGCTAGTAGTGAAATACAAAAATATGTTTAAAATATTTTTTTTTTTAAACTGCAGCTGTGCAGTTTAAAAATGCTTCTCAAAGCAATACTGAAAGGGATTGACATGTTTCAGTGCATTATATCATTAAATGATTTAAGGAATCTGGAGGCATTTCAGTCCGTAAAGCTCTCAACTTCTCTCATGGCAGCATTAATGCAGAAAAGTACATTGTGAATTTAGAGCAACATTTGCTGCCTTCAAGACATCGACCATGGATTTATGTATGTATGTATTTATTTTTTATATATTTTTTTTGATTTGGGGTTGTAATAAGGTCGGTTTTTATTTCAAGCTCAATACGTACGTTTGGTACTATTTGTGCCCGTGTCAAAGGACCGGATACCACACAGCACCATACGAAGAATCCTGCTTTTAAAGCAGAAACTATGCTGGGCTGCCCCACACTGTTCAGTGGAAAAGAGGCACTATTTTCCGTGGCTGTCCTATATATCTATCTGAGTAGGAAATAAAAAGTGGCTGCCAGATAATGCAGTCTCCCACTGTGCTCTTCCCACCAGTGACACCTCACATCAGTCATCCCCCAAATCCCATCCAGACAAAGAGCAGTAACAGAGGAGGATAAGAGAATGCTCACTTTACTGCCCTTGATGTTTGTAGGTAGGCAGCGGCATTATTTATATGTGATTTCTTACTTACGACGGTGCATGAAAATCTAGCAGCTAAGACAACTGGATGGATGGCGACATTCCGTGATTCCTCCAGTGCTACAAAAAAAAGATACAACAAGATACTTAAATGTGGCGTTTGGGGTTTTCTTTCCTTTCTTTTTCAAAGCTAGCCAAGGCATGTACACTGTTCAAAAAAATAGGCGTTTTTTTCAGGATAGGATATTTCACTTTGAAATATCCCCTAATTTCTGTGAGCAGTGTACATATTTCAAATCCGCTAGAGAATTATTCATGTCACCTGCCATTGAGCACATCTTTTCCAATCGCGGTGAGCTGTTTTGCCTCTGTGTTTCATTTAGCACGTGTTCTGGTCTTGCAAAAATTCAGAGGCAAAAAGCTAAATTACGGCACTGCTAATAAACTAAACAATAATAAATTTACCTCCTGTTTTTACATCTGAGCACTTTGTTTAACTTGTAAATGAGATAACCTTGGAGAGAGGAGTGCTATATGAAACTAAAGACTTTCTCTCTTTCTGTGGTGGCCTGTGCTGTATGATGTGCCAAAACCCATTTGCTGAGTGGGTTGGGTGGTCCATCATTAGGTCTGGGCCCCACTAAACTTTACAAGCATGTAATTAGTCCCAAGTACGAAGTGAGATGCCAAGGTAATGCATCTTTACCTCAACATGTGCAAGAGAAGGAAGTAAACTAAAGGCGTTAGGCTGTCTGTGGACCAGCTGTGGGTAAACTATCCTCACAGTAATTCCATCATTCCCAACCGTAATAAAACTCAGTCAGAATAACAAGTAGTCTATAAAAAAAAGCACCCGGCCTCTCCTCTGCCCCTCTCAGTAGTTTCTTTCATGCAGACGCCACCATCCTCATCAAAGAACGCAATATTAAACAAAGGGAGTGGTGAATCGGAGACTAAATTTAGATCTGAGCTTTCATTACCAGAATGGTTTCATGACTTTGTAATGGTTCTCACTACTCAGTTGTTGCAGTAAAATAAAATCCCACAATAAGACCATTTGGGAACTACTTCAAGGTGTTAATTTGTTATTCAATGCTGTTTTGATTCCCAGGTTGTCGGTATCGGATTTATCACGATAGGAAAACCTTATTATTAGTAAAACCTTTTATGAGAAAATAAATTAGAGCAGACATATTACACTGGTAAGTCCTGATAACAAAATCTCAATCGCTTTTATCACATATCATTTTGATTCACTGTTATTAGAAAAAAAACAGTGTATAATAGGATTAATAACAAAATCTGGATAAATTATAGATATACTGTGCAAAAATCTTATAGGACACCGTTCATTTTTGGTTTTGTAATGGTATATTGATGTTTTGGCAATGGTATAATGACTACATATAATTACTCCTCAGTCTCTTTATTAGAGCCAAACATGATAGTTAATTTGCATGCAGTATTACAAATTTGAACATAAATAAATAAAAACACAAATAAAATCTTGGTTACAGTGGGCAAGTGGGACACTTGAGCAAGAGCAGCATCTTCATCGGGATACCAAAAAAGTTCGATCAGAAATTGTCCTTTTGGAAGGGTTGCGTCCAAGAAACCACATTTTTGTAAGGGAAACGGGGTGAAAATCCAAGAAAACTTAAACAAAGATCAGTGGAAGAGTATTATGGATTGTCAAAGTCAAGTTTGAATTTTTTTGGTCCAATTTAAAAAATATATGTGGTCATTAAACCATTACTAAATAACAAATCTGGTATTGGCCTAAGGCTCTTGCACAGTACTGTACATGGTTACAACAGAGCCGGGGTTGAGGAACCTCATGCACAACGAGCTATTGTTGATGCTGTTCTCAACCTTGCAGTCGTTACGCCAGATTAGCTGGAATAAAAACTTGCAGCTACACTGGCCCAGATGGACCGTTTCTGTATCTTGCACATAACGTAGGCATTCCTAATCTAAAGGGCTTGAAATGTCTCTAGTTAATGTCTTTAAATTGTCCCATAACTTTATTGTATGGAGTGCATTCTTTAAAATACAACCACCATCACCTTCACTTGTTTGTATCTCGACATATATTTTTGTCACTCTCATGACTACACAATAACTCTCTGAATTCTTAATAAATACACATTTCTCACTAATAAATCAACTGACTGATAATAATAAAAATGTACCTTTATTACTAGGATAATGTAGTTTGACACCTTTCTGAACCGATGACTCATTGATTAGTTCTTTAATTTATTCTAAAAAAAAAAGTATGGAGGAATTCTTTAAAATGTCCAGAACTGTTAAATTACCATCGAATAACAATCAATTAGGGAAGGAACCCATCATCTATCTTTACTAGAGTCCCTGTACACTGTTAAAAATTCTGAACTGGCTAGCATCAGATTCAAACTGGTATTAGTCAACACAGTTTTTTGCCCTGAAACATTTATCATTGAATTATTAGAGATGGATGGAAATCCCTCTTGAGTCATAATACAGTGCCTAATGTCCAACAGACATTCCCCTAACTGCCTAGAGAGGACTTAGGTTTCAGAGCGAGAAGCTGTGAGCCCTATGAGCAGCTCTGGAGAAGCCTTAATAGTCACAGGGATACAATCGGACCTGTGTCTGCTACTCGCACTCAAACAATAAGCCTTATTGTTACTCTGGATTGCACAAGTGTACTCTTTCACTTCACGTGGGTGTGCGTGTGTTGCACATATCTGTTTTTGCAGTTTGCTTCAGCGACCAAGGAAAGAGCCCAAATTTGCAGCCATAGATTTATCTCACAGGATATTTTTCAGCAGGTCAATCATAGCTTCTCTAGCCAAAAGGGTTTGAGAGTCAGTTTTAGGAAGTTAGGGGATGTTTACGAGGACCTCACTTGGTCCATCAACACCACCTCGACAGCCAAGTAAACCCAACAATTTCTGTACTTTCTGTATAGAATGCAAAACCCATCCTTCTAAAGCCACATTCTACACTGGGATATAAGAGAGCAGCTTCTGGCCTGGTATCACTGCCTTGTTTGGAAAACGCACCACCTCGTCGCCTGGGTCTCTGTCCCCTCTGGATCTCTCTCCCCTCCACTGATATCAACAACAAATGGTGCATAATTTAATTCGATTAATTATTGTGGATGACCCATTCTACCCTTTCCACTGGACAGAAGGTACTGCAGCATCGGGACAACGACTGCCAGATTCTTTAGTGGCTTCTTTCTCCAAGCTCCATAGAAACATCTAACATGTGAAATCCCTGCTATTACAGACTCACATCAGGGCATGAGCTGTATTTGCTAAGTGAAAGGCTGTACTCAAACATTTTGCCTGCTACTATTTTGTTAAATTGTACATTAAGCCATATTTTTCATTGATTCCATTCTGCTCACCTTGCCATATTTCTTTATTCTCACGTTCATTTCATCTGACTACTCATAATAACTATGCAAAAAATAATTTTATATTTGTCATTGTGTGTTTACACAATCACCTCACTACCATGTTTTTAATATATTTTAAATCTAAAGTTATAGATATGGCAGCATGGTACACGGTGTAGGAGTGCATGGTTGGGATGACTAAAAAATTAGAGAGTGCCATGACTGTAGCCATTTTCAACAAAAAATGTAACGTTACTTTATAAACAGTACTGTGCAAAAGTCTTAGCCACCATTACATAAGATATACTATTATTTTATAAATAATTTAATGACCATGTAGAAAAATACAGCTACTTTAGAAAGCATACATAAAATACAGGATTTGTTCAATGCAGTATTACTAAAAGAAAACCAGGAAAGTAGCTTCCATATTCTAGAGTGGTAGGTATTTAATGGGACCTTCTTTTACCCGTGAGCAGTAGTAGCATCTGGCAGCTTCATCGAGATGCTAGGTTGGTCCTTCTACAGTTTGAAGCAGCAGGAATGGTCAGGAATGGTCTTTTTGAAAAGGTAGCAGCCAAGAAACCCCTGTTTCAAACGTGGAACAAGGTGAAATGCCTAAATCTGGAATGAAAATCAGAGGAACGGAATATTATGGAGGGCCATATATGTTATATACGGTCAATGTAGTATTGCTTGATCAACAAATCTAATGGAAACCTAAGATTTTTGCACAGTACGGTGTTTTATAGCAGGGCAGCATTGTTTATATGTCATACTGATTTTTGTGGATTAGCCAGAAAACAAACGTCATTTCTTACTTGCATTGCTTGGAACGATGCAATTGAATATGAACTTTGTATTTGAGCAAATATCGCCCTCTTTCAAACAAGTACAGTCCAACCATTCGTTACTGTATTGTTTTCTAAACCTTTTATAGGCCTGACACAGTCACACATGTTTTTTGTTAATGGTCCAAGATGTGTTCTGGTGTTAAGAAATAGATGGCCATAGTCAATAGAAATTGGTTTACCATCTGTGTGAGCTTAATTGTTGGTTATGATGACATGTGGTTATGATGACAAGTTATAGCCACTATAATATATCTTTATTGACATGGGAGTTTCTACAAAATGATAAGTAATACCGTGACATCTAAGACGATCTACATTTTCATACTCATCACTGAAAGCTCACTAGCCTTTTTAGAAATTATCAAAAACTAGAGTTCCTTACATTCATAATGTTTTATATAATGTATGAGTGCCAGTGGTTTAATGTTGTTTATGCCAAATTCTGACCTACCATATGAAGGTCAATTACATCAGCCCAGGCGTTTTTTCCAATCTATTATTGAAAAAATAAGTTTTGGTGAGCCTGTGCAAATTGTAGTCTGTTCTTAGCTGACAAAGGTTGGCCCAATGTGGCCTTCTGCTGCTGATCATCTGTCTTAAGGGTCATCATGTTCAGCATACCTTTGTTATAATGAGCGGTTATTTAAATTTCCATTTATGTCATTTAGCAGACGCCCTTATCCAGAGCGACTTACAATTAATACAGTCTTACATTCCAAGCAATTGTGGGTTAAGGGCCTTGCTCAGGGACCCGACTGTGGCAGAAGTGGCCACCACATTCCCAGTCCCAGTCCTATTGTTGTTTTATCAGTTCTAACCAATCTGATATCTTGCATGAACAAGACATTTCCTCTCAATGAACTGCCACTCAATGGACATTTTCCCTTTTTTAAGAACATTCGATCTAAACCCTAGAGATATTTGTGTGAAAAATCCCAGTAGATGAGCAGTTTCTGTAATACACACATCAGCCTGTCTGGCACCAACCTTAATGCTGTGTTAAGTATCACGTAAATCCCCTTTCTTACATATTCTAATTCTTAGTTTGAACTTTAGCTGCTTTTCATGACCATGACTACATGTCTAAATGCACTGAATTTCTGGCCTGTGATTGGCTGATTTGATATTTGCGCTAACGAGCAGTTCAATAGATGTATGCAATAAAGTGGTCAATAAGTCCTTAATTAATTTACATTTTATTTATATGAATTAATCTGTGTTTGGAAATAATCAAATATTGAAGTCATAGCATTGCCACTGTTGCATACTTGAGCAAGGGCCTGTAGCTAGTTGCTTGAATTGCCCCTTGAAGCTTATACCAGTTGTAAGTCACTCTGGATAACAGTGTATGCTAAATATAAATCTAAACTTTGTATGTGTTGAACAGACACTCAATCCTCAATCCATTCAGGCCTGTGTTCAAGAGAAAGTAAGGTTTTTCTTCTTCCTGTCTAAAAGGATTCACCCAGCACCTCTAGGGAGTTAAATGTGTGTGCTGGTGGTCCATAAGGACTAAGGAAGCATTTGTGTGGTAAAAGCAAAACATTTCCTGTCTGAATTAAAGTCAAGTCCCATCAATCATCAGGGCTTTCCAGGCCAATAGCCCTAGCTTTAGTCCACATGACTATTGCCTGTGCTTAAGCAGGTTTATAGCTCTTTGGTGGTCTGGCATGTTGAATTAAATGTTCCTGAAGGATTGTACCACTGTGCTATTAAATTCTTATTATTTTTTTTAATTTTAGGTACTGCAAGCAAGGTTTGGATAGAATCAGTTTGGCAGTCCTGGATTTGCAGCATTGATCAGCGCGATAACGAATTAAGTGAAAATAAAGCAGCATATTATTGCAAGTATTTTAACTGTGCCAAACAGCAAATTCAAATTTCAGTTTTAATGCTCCTCATGTGAATCAGCATCAGGTTCAATAAAGTTTAATACACAGACGAAAAACTGTGCGAAATTACTGAAAGCACAAAAAAGATGTTGGTATAAAATACCTTTCAGACTGCAGATAGATCTAGGAAATTGATAATAAAGGCACTTACAGAAACGTAGAAACAATTTTGATGTTGAAAGCATAATGGCATTTACAGCATTTAGATGTTTTAGCTACAACTGCGGTTTTAGTTCTCAAATAATACTGATAGGAGTACTCCAGCAGGGAGAATGCTCAGCAGCACTGTCAGGAACAGGTTACTGTTCCAGAGCAATGGTCTTATGCTCTTAGGAGACTGGAAATACCACAGTGAAAATATTATGCTAGTAGGCCATCAGCTATGGTTTAAGATAAACTCGGGTTCCAGGTAGTAATTGTCTCTATTTGAGTCTGGGCTGCTTCTTGACGAGGACAGATTTGGACTTTTTGGTTATGGTGTGGTAAGCTAAAATAGACTTGTGCCCTCATGTCTTCCTTCTTAAAACCTTATGGATTTGACTTTTGAATATGCATGCTATAAAAGTAAATTATATTTCACAGAGCAGAGGTAATCAGTTTTTGTTTTTGTTTTTTACTTGCAATCATGACGTCAATTGATAAGAATTTGCTGATTTGTTGTGGTTTACCTAAACTTCGAAGCTTTTGAGTTATTTTAAATTCATTACGCTTTAAACTGTACAGTAAGAATGAACATCATGGGTCACGCCCTAGTCCCCTAGAATCCATGAAAACACAGTTGTTACTAGCAACCACTGTAAATGTAAGCAATTAGAAGAATAACACTATTATTAATAACGAGCACAGCAGAAAGACTAAATTCGCTTCCAAATGCTCAAATTACCTAATTATCAAAAATACTCAGGCATTTCACAAGTTAAATACCGTAGCTAAACCATAATGATGTTTTCTGATTCTCTCATTTTAAATAAATACATCTTAAACAAATACCACTGTACATTATTTATGTATACTCTTCTTCTTAAACACGTGAACTCCCTGCTACTACAGACTCACATCAGGCTATGAGTTAAGTGTAATATTTGGTCAGCTAGCTTTTTTGGTGTGCTAACCATCACCAGACCAGGAGCATGGAGCATACCGGCATTCAAATGCTGGTCTTTGTTGGGTAAACATGAACAATAACATTGTTGTTCTACTGTAGCTCTGTAGCTGCATTCCCACTTTCGCAGTGAAGCTTGAACAATTTGTACAGAAAGAAAGTTTAATTGTTGTAAAATCTTGGGTTGAATTTCAAAACATATGACCAAAAACACTTTTTAATATAAAAAGTTTGATAGTACAAAAGAAAAGAACTTCTGAAAGAACTTCTCAGTGGCCTACACCATTTTCTTTTTATAATTCTGCATAAATATACAGAAACATCATCAGAATTTTACGCCTTAAACCTTCACTAGTCTAGATAAAGAGAATCGGCTGAAACAATTAAGACAAACATCTTAGTTAGTCGTTTACTTACTGAGGAATGTTATCCAAGTGCGAGTGGCTAGCGTATGTGAAACTTGAGCAGTTAGCAGTTAATTTGAGGTGAAATTAGAGTCAGGTCTTTTCAATCAATGGAATGACAGTCAGGTGTGAATGGGTAAAGAAAGGAGATCTGTCACAGGTGTGTGGACAGGAAACAAGCAGGGAGATGTAAACAAGTGCAGCAGACTTATTTAAGAAGCACTTGAAGCAGGAGAATCAAGGACTGTACTAGGGGGAAGGACTAGGCAATCAGATATAGAGATTAACAGAAACAATAAGCAAAAGCTAACAGGTGAAGAACATAAAGAGCTACACAAGGAGGGAAACAAGGATGACCAACACAGGGACTATAATAGAAATAAAGCAGAATGACACTGAGAAGATGCAACAGATACTAATATATACAGGCAAACATTTAGAAGTTACTGACAACCAAACCTAGGAGACCACACAGGGACAGCAGAGCTAACTGAATTAGCATGAAGCGCCCAGTAAAAATAAAAGGAAAAACCAGAAATTTAAAAGGAAATGACATGGGATGTGTACTAGATGAATTGAGTAGAAGTCAGTTGTCACAATTCCCAGGTAATTACAACAGGTAATCGTAATCATGATCTGATACAAAGGATCTACAATAGGAGTCTTTAGGGAACAAAGATGGGCAGAGGATCTCCAGTTTGTCAACAAATATATGAGTCAGTTATTGGAATGTTTTAACATTCTCAAAGAAAGAATGGAAGGAATTTCCATATTGCTCCCACTAGTGCACAATATCATTAAACATGTCAAGGAATGGAGGAATTTCAGTGTGTAAAGGCTGAGGGTGCAAGCCTAAACTGGAGACCTGTGATCTCAGAGCCAACATATGTCACTGCATCCCGAACCATCATTCATCAATGGCTGAAACAACAAAAGGGGCAAAGAATTACTTTGGCAATCCTTTGTCAAGCACTGCAATGCAAAGTTACATTCGGTGCCAGTTAAAATTCAAGATGTTTTTTTTCTTAAGAAATGGACCAAATACAAAAGGACCGGACTGTTATGAGCGAAAAACTAGGGTGAATTTAAACATAAGTTTAGATATAAAATACCTTATAGACAGATTGTGTACTAATGGAGTAAAATACCATTATTAATATCCCCAGGGTTGGAAAGTTAGCAAAGATCAGTCCAAGAGTGAGGTGTGCGGTCGTAAAGGAACCCTGGGTAACTTTAAAGTAACTAATCACTTTTCTCATGTTGGATGATATTAAATTTCACGAGGCAGTTTATCCAGACTAGTCAGGAAACTGTGGTCTTCCTACAGCCACATTTAACTGGATCTTGAACTTTCTAACAAACTCAGGTGCTGAGAGTGGGGAGGGCATATACATACATACCGAAATATTAGTAAGCGCTGGCAATATATCAAGAATGTCATCTGAACACTGAGTTGTTTTCACTTTTATAGCACTACTGTTCATCTCTTCATGACAATCTGGTTATTCAATTTGCAGTTAAAACTACTTTAAGATGACTCTACTCTCCTTACCTTATTCTACATCAACAGTGAGTCCTTGTATCAACAACAGGACAGTCGTCTGTTACTGCATGGGGAAGAAAGTGATGACGTTTATCTAACGCCAGCAAAGCAAAAGAGCTGATCCTGGAAAGCTCCCTCACTCAAGCCTATCTATATCAAATGCATGGAGGTGTTGACTCACAAAAGTTCTTAGGAATTCATATCTCAACCAGCCTGGACTAGAACACGCATAACCCAGCTATCATCAAACAGCTGCAACAGTGTCTCTATTACTTAGATCACCATAAAAAGTCAGGCATGACTTGATATGAACCACCCCTTATAAGTTCCTACCAAGGGCTGATTGAAAATGTTCAGAGGCATTACACTGTGGATTGGGAACGCCGCGCACAAGGAAAGAAATGCCCTACCAAAAATTGTTCCCATCACAGATAGCATCACTGGCATAGCTCGTCTTAGGAGTAACTACCCAAGAGCCTCACTGCCCACAGAAGATACCGCACGATATAAGATATGATGCATTGTGCAATATATTGCGATAGTCCACATAGTTCATTCAAAAGAAAAAAAAACACCTGAAAGTTACAAGTAACAGTGCATAATCGGTGTCATCTTAATAGATCACTTCACACCGATAATTCAGCCGGCAAATTTAGTAAAAACACCCAGGTCTAAAGGGCATCTACAGGAGCGAAGATTGTAGTTTATACCCCACTTAAAATGTGTTTCTTCTTCCTTCAGGAAAATCAATTTTTTTTAGCTGAAAATCAATGTAGTATATTATGAAAAGAAATACTGCGATATATTGCTGCATCCTGCACCAGGGCAATAACAGGCACATTTCATTATAACTATAATGCAGTCCCGCTGCCATTATCTACACTACATTGCAATGTCATTTTTTGCCTTTTATATCCTTTTCCACTCAAGCCCCTTCTTATTCCCTTCTCATACCCCTTAGTTGAGTGTCAGTAAGAATTCCTCCGTATAGGTACCTGTGTGGACAAGCCAGACAGCTATTTGATAAATGTTTAGTAGACAGATGATACCAAAATAAAACATTTTGCCTTCAATTATATACATTATACCTGTACAAAAGAAAAACACTGTGTTCTACTGTATAAGAACATTCTCCCATCTGTAACACATAATGGCTGGATCATGGTTTGGGCTTGTTTTGCTGCATCTGGGCCAGGATGAGTTGACGTCATTGAGGGAACAGTGGGTTCAGAAATATACCAACAAATTCAGAATGAAAATCAGGATCTCTGTTTGTGACCTGAAACTCAAGAGAAGGGGAACGATAAATACATATGTTGTTCTACGAAAGAGTAGTTAAATAAGAGCAAATTTCATTTCATTTCAAGAGGGTTGGAATGAAAGTCTTGATGTTATTTAAACCTAAATGGAAGGGCCTGAAGTGAGCATGTAAGGAAATCTACTAACAATAAAGAGCTGAAACTGCTATCTCGGTTAAATGGGTTAAAATTCCTCCGAGCCAATGCGTAAGACGGATCAACAATTGCCATGGATGTTTATTGTACAGCAATAAAAAAGTAAAAGCAAAGACTTTGCTGTTTGCTGATATATAATATGGGATGATATTATTTAATAAATCAATGACCATGTATATTATTTTTGGTAATATTGTTGTGATGTATATTCATTTTCCAGGAGGGGTGTGAAAAGCTGTTCATGAAGCTCATAGTTATGTAGAAATACAGAAAATTCTGCAGCGTTCATAAACTTTCACTTGCAGATGCAAGACATGAAAGCGTAGTCTCACAATATGTACTGTAATTTGCTCAATTTAAAGTCAGGTTAAGTACAATCAAAGTCCACTTGATCTGTTTTTTTTTTTAAAGTGGACTGAGCACAGCACATTCCTTTCAAGCATGTAGACATTGTGTGTCTGCATGAATGGGTCTGCATATGCATGTGTGGTTCCTTGTGGGTGGACTGTGGCTGTAAAATCTTCATGAATTCATCGGACTCCCTTTGTGTGTTCACTTTATCCTTTCAACTGAACGGCCAAATTGACCATAAAATTGCAGTGCTTTGCCGAGGATGTGTGGCATCAGCTTAGGCCAGGTGTGCAAATCAGCAGCGACCCCTTATTACCAGACATCGCCCCTGCCATCGCATCCCCACATCTGGAACCAATTACACATGTCTGACGCTAACGAGAAGCGGAGAACTGATGTGATTTACACATGAGCCCTGATGCGCCTTTTATTATTTCAGCCCATCTGCTGCTCGTGCAGTCTCAGGTGCTAAAGCCCACCGAGACTTAAACAAGTAGGATTTATACAACATTAATGTCCACACACTTACCAAATTATTTTACATATACAAAATGCCAGTCAGTGGAGGTTTAATTAATCCAGCTGTTTAACAGAGCTCTTAGTTCATATAGCAAGTTCAGCAAGACAAATGATGTTGTGGCTCTTTGCCTTTTAAAAGCCAAGACTCTGTTATAGAAATTAAATATTTTATTACCCCTGTAATTATTAATAGGGAAAACTTGTTAGCACTGATTTATGGAGATATTTAATCGCCCCTTTCAGCTTCCAAACATTGTTATACATCACCGAAATATCTTAAAACAGTGATTCACTCTTGCATATTCACAAGAGAATTTTTATTCTCTCTATGGCTTAATATTTTCATTGTGTGCACTATGAATGGCTTTTCTCAAAGGCAACCCAATGACAGTAATGAATTTTCACCCAGCACCAGTCGAGATCATGCGGTAACCCATTACACAGATTGAATAAATATGTTACATTTTCATATCTGGTTCCTTGAGGTGAATGGCAATGACTTTAAAAAAAAGTTTCTCTAGTCAGTTAACTGTGGCTAGGACCAAAGAGCTGGAATTGAAGAAAGCGCAGTGCTTAATTGTATTTTTTTAAAAGAGGTCAGGTTAAAAAGTATATGGGTATGGCAGCACCTTATAGCCAGGCCTATATGATATATGTCTGTGATGTCACCATAGCTAAGCAGGAGACTTTTCCCACTAAATAGCACCAGCTCTGGATCATAAACCTGGGTGACACACATCTGCTCTGCTTTCTACTTTCACAGAGTGAGTGGCAGTCCTCCCAAAGCCCTCACATGAATATACTTTAAGAATGTGTGTGTGCAGTGATTTCTCTCTAATGATGTAACACTTGGCCCTGGCCGGGTGGTTTTGAAGGCAGCCCTTGGTATTTCCCTCAGTAATTACCATTCTCCCTGAGCACTGATGGAGGCTGGCCCTGACCCACCATTGAAGTCATTTGAAGCTATTTCAGAGGAAAGCTAATAAAAACCCACCTGACTGGCAGGCCACAAGCTGGTTGGGAACGAGACACTGCAAGCCACGCATTACTGGGAAACTGATTGTGATTTTTGAATTTCCTTTATCTACCCATCTTGGGTTTCTTTACAATGCTAGTTCATAGTCGGATGGATTCACTGAGGATTCAGTGCAACCTAAGAACTTCATAAACAACTTTATTTTTACATTTCATGCAAATAATTGCATGTGCTTTTATATAAAATAGCGAATAACAGCACGTCATAAGAGACAAAATTATTATAACGATTACTGTAATTGCTATCAATTAACTTGTTTAGAACATGGTATGATAGGATAATAAACAATTGATTAAATTAATATACCCAAATCAGTAAAAGTTGGGACAGAACAGAAAAAAAACAGTGTTTCTTACATTTACTTCATATGAACTCAAGATATTTCATGTTTTGTATGGTTAACTTTATTTCATTTGTTAATAAACATCCATTCTTACATTCAAGAAAAGTTGGGATGCTAAAGCCTTTACCGCTGTGTCTCCATTCCTCCTCAAAATGCCTAAAAGTTTGTTTTGCACTGAGGATTTCAAGCTATTTATTCTTTCCGTTAGCATTTTGTCACTATCTATCACTAGCCCTATTTGTAGGAATGGGTGTTTACTATCAAATTCAATTAAGTTGACCAGGAAAACATAAAACATTTCGGGTCCATACTGCCTGCAGTTAAACAAAAGTCAAAGTCAATGTAAGACACACTGTGTTGTTGCTGTTTTGAGGGTTTGTTTGGTTCTCCATACTGTCTCAAATAGGGGGTTGTACAAAGGGAGCGCCCAATATGCAAAACAAAGTAATGGCTTTTTTCATGTTGTAAGCCTGCTCATCGCTGGATTTAACAGGTGCAGATGAGCATGTCACCTGAATGGGGTGCCAGTCCATCTGAGCTGGGGTCAGTTTTGATATATGCATGTGAGTGGAAGGTGAGAAAACGGAAGTTCCTGCTGTGGTGGTGATGGTGGGTGAAACTCCTCTGGTGCTTGTAAGAGCTGTCCCTTAGACCTTTCCCCTAGTGTCACCTAAAGGTCAGGCTAATTGGGTCAGGATTAGAACAGAGCAACACATCTTCTTTTCACACATGCACATGCTAAGAACCTTACATCAATTTCAATGTTACAAGTAACACACTCCATTCCTATCTATTCAAATGAACATTAATTCATAGCACTGTGTGTGTGTGGAGTGGACAAACAGAACGCGATCAGAATTTGGAGATAGTTTGGGTGGAGAGTCTAAGGAGCTGCTTCAGGCTGATCAGTGAGATGAACATGTTGGATGCAGATGCAAACTATAGTGCATTTGATTTAAGATTCAAGGCATGTAACCAAATGCTTTGGCTTCATTCAGATGGTGTTATTCATATTCGTATCAAAGGTGTAGATAAGAAATTGGTTACAAATGGATTGTACTGGCTACTGTATGCAAACAGTGTAAATTTATGATTTTGTTTTAACCTAGAATGGTTTTTTGTGTGTGAATTATCGCTTCATGCGCCTAGACTACTGTTTCTGTGAACTGTGCTTGCATACACATCTTCACATGCCGAAGAACATAATACAGATGTCTAAGGTCTTGTAATTTCCTATTTTGCATGGTTTCCGTTACAGAGTCGGTATTAAATTCTTTTACTTTTATTGTACTCCACAGCTTACAGCGATCCCAGGTGTATTTGAGTGAAAAGGCCAACACATAAAAAAAGCTGTGAAAGAAAACGTACTGTTTGTTTCAACATAAATTCAACTGATTTTCCTTTTATACTTTCTGATAGATACAGTTGAGTGTTTACATCAGTGAATAAAACAGTGATTTGAGTAAAACAGAATTTATCACTCTCAGACTAATGAGATATGTTCCTTTTGAATCAACACTTGATATGCAGTTAGTGTGTGTGTCTGTGGGCCAGATGTATTTCGCTGAGAGTCCGGGGCTCTGTAGGCGGTGGGTGTTTCTGAACGTGTCAGCAGCCATATGGACAGAGGAGGTCTGGAAACATCCCATTACAAGTCATACATCAGAGGACTGACAGAATCGACTCTGCCCTGTTTTCTTTTCAGTCACGAGTGCAGCTGCTCTAGGCCTCTGGACTCTGAACTACACCTTAACCCCTCACTGTCCATACACTTACAATATATATATATATATATATATATCAGTGGTGCTATGGTCCTATCTGGAGAGATACGTGTGCCTTCAGCCTCCAGACTGGATATAAAAATAAGTACCTTATATTTATGAAATAATAATTTGACTACATACCGGTTTCTTATAAATAATTTCTCTTTAAATCCTAACCCTTTAAACTAGCAATCTCTTGTTCAAATCTTATTAAACAAACAAGTAAATCAATGAGATATAATTTGCACAACATAAATTCACAAAAAAAAAAAAAAAAAAAGGGGGCTATTTCAAAATTAATATGAAGTGGTTCAATAAAGAAGAATTTTATTGTATTTCATTAAGCAGGATCATCAGACAACCAATTGAGAAGTCAAAGAAAAAGAAAATTCGATTACACAAGTGACATGCAAACTCTGTGTGGAGTCTGCATGCCCTCTCCATGTCTGCGTGGGTTTACTCAGAGTTTACCGGTGTCTCTAAAGTGGATTGGCACCCTGGCTAGGGTTGTTCCTGCCCTTACGGCCAGAGTTGCCAGTTCACCATTGTCTGGCCCACAAACCCAATGTGTTATAAAATCTTACATATTTTACTAGAAATCTATGATGGGATTTGTTTTTTATTTGAATTCCCCGTCTGCACCTGTCTGCATTCTCTACTTGGAGAAGACGTGGGCTGTGTCTCAAACCTCATAATACTGTTAATTAGCATGGTAGTAGTTTATGCATTTTATTTAGCATGATACTCTGCAGTTTGAGGTGCAAGCCGCTATTGACAAACTGTTTCCATAAACAGACCGACTGACCCAATTCAAACTCTCTAGCAATAATTTGACGTTAAGAAATAACTTAACAAGAATTGAACTATAAAATATGTTCAGAAATGTACAGTAAAAACAAACAGCACAGGAAATAAAGTGAACATATGGGGATGTGCTGTACCTGTTTTCAGTATTATCTACATAATGCACACACATATTGACACAGGCAATGAACACAGGGTTTTTAAACACAGACATGGATACTCACATCCTCAGTAAACACACTCACCCGATGGGCTTCAGCTCACGTTTGCAGAGTGCTGGGCAGATGTGAGAAGTAACAAGCTACATTGTAATTCTACAATTACAGACTGTAGTCCATCTGCTTTTCTATATACTGTGAGTCCTCTTTACTCTGTTAGATACTCATAAGATCAGGGTCCTCACGGGACCAGCACAGACCAGGTACAATTTGGAGGGTGGATCTTTTTCAGCATTGCAGTGACACTAATGTATTAAGAAGAGAAGAGAAGAGAAGAGATAGATACATATTTATGTAAATAAATTAAAAATTAGTGCAATCTGCATTCAACTTTAACAAACATTCAACTTTATGATAAAGTATAATACCTGCACACTTGAATTTATTGCATAACTTATAATAATTGCATAATTTAGTTTTTTCACCAAATCCTTTTTTTTATTTTAACTTTATTCTGTCTATCCTTCGAGTAATATTTGACTACTTTACCCCCATCTGAAGTGTCTGCCCACCCAAAGTTACAATAAATAATTGTGGTTTGAGTACAAAGGTGACGCAAGAGAGCACAAAAGCAATTATCCTTTATCGAGGAATCCGTCTTATATGAATATGCAAATTAGGGAATATCACCATCGAATCTAAAACCTTACCATGAATAAGCGTGGCTTTACTAAAAGCATTTGAATATTTAACCATGTATTTTACTGCGCAAAAATATTCGCCTGTCATATGATTAACAGTAACTAAGATTCACCATTCTGACCGAACTTTAAACTCAAACTAATTCCTGAAAATTATTGGATTACCTGTCCTAATCATATTTGGAAGTGAAATTGAAATAATGTACAGTATAACAGTTAAACTAACAAAGGACCCATCATATTCATATTCCCATGAGCACTATGACATAAAACAATTTTCAGTGCACGCCTAAACCATGCTTCTACCCTATGCACATATACAGGCCTGCTTTAAACCAGCAGACATCAGTCTTTTCAACAATACAATTTTATGCATGTCATGTGGGATTTTAAATAAACCAATTACTGTACTGTATATCTACATGAATCTTCTTCTCTTGTCTCGACTTTGATGTGATCTATTCTCCTTGTTATCCCATGCTTTCTCCTCTATTGCTTCAATACTCTGCACCAAGAAACCTGCACCAGCAAACCTAGGAGACCTTTATACGAAATGGACAAGTTAAAAGCTATCATTTAAAAGGCTGCATCATCCTTGCTTGTTTATTTTTAATTCTGGAAGAATAGAAGTTGTAAATGAATTATGACAAGAGTCGAACAGTGAAAGGAAATGACTGTGGGAACCCGCCAAAGCTCAGCGGCTGTTCGGGATTAAAGAATCACCACGTTCTGCAAACCACACTATGCTCCAGCAACTTACCAGTGCTTCTGGAGACCAAACGCAAAAAACAATCATAAATCATCCCCTAAAGATTATCCTGCTGCTTTCTGCTCTCAGCACGGATCACAAAAGAAGCCAGATGATTGTGAAGGTGCGCATGCTGAGTTGGGCTTATCTCTCACCGGAGACGTCTGGGAGCCACAGAAGTGCAATTGGAACATCTCTGTTTCCAAATTCATGGACATGAATTTACACAGAGGAAGATAAATAACATTCTTCTCAGATGGTATTGTCTGCTATTTTGTTTATTTAACCCAGTTTTTTTAAATAACCATCAATGATTATTTAACAGCAAGCAAAAGGTTACATCAGCACACCAGGTTAAATCGACACCAGTCATAAATAATCACACCAGGCCAGTTAAGCATAATCAATTCATGATCTATAATTACCCATACAGAAGTGCAGGTGCTGTCCTTCGCCCATAAATGCCTAAAAGTGATATGATTTTGTAATAAGATTTACATTACATTGACTTCTTAGACAGCACATCCAAAATATAAAATGATCAGTGTGGTTATCAGGATACTAAACATAAACTTCACACTAACCCAAAACTTTATAGTAATAGCTTAAATAAACATAGGGCAAATTAAAAAAAATAACAGACAGAACATATTTAAGGAAAATGTACGATGTGTTTGATCATTTGCCTGCTAGTGACATCATTCAGCTATCTATATAGCATTTCTTGGTATGTACATTATACTGTACACTCCTTCACGTAATTAATTGTTGGGAAAGCCACTGCATCTTAGGGCACATACACTTACAAACTCATAATCACACTCACACAAAAACACCAATTAACCTAAGCACGAGGTAAACCCACGCAGACACCCAGGGAGGACACCCAGTTATCTCCACCCAGGACTGAACCCAGGACCTTCTCGCTGTGAGGCGACAGTGCTACCCACCATGCCGTCCTGGCCACCATTCTACCTTTACCTTGTCGCAAAAGTAGAAGGCACCCAAAATGGAAATACTTCAGTACACGATAAACTACTAGGACAGACGAAGAAACTATTTATGTATAGTAAATAAAATGACTTCATAACTGACCACCACCATATACGACTGTAATCCAAAGAGTTTGCAAGTTAGAGTTAGAATTTGGATATGTTATTAGTTATCAACATCATCACATGTGGTTTAAACAATTCAAGTTAGACAGTAGTTTGCTTAACCCGTTTCATTTATCAGCCAAACTGTATGAAAACAAAGAGTGCTTTTTAAATGAGAAGTCAGCACTAAGATATATCTAATCTTAGCAAGCTAACCTCCTCACTGAGTTCATTTCCATCTTAAAATAAGAATAATTGTGCACACCACATTTCATATACTATTTCCACACTATCTACTGTCATACATGCCCATAATTAGTTGGAGGTTTTCTTTTCAACTGGAAAAGCCTGCTGTTATCACAGTTTTCAGTCAAGAATGTCTAATTCTATTAAACTATCAACATTAAAACTAGAAAAGTGTACGTTTCAGCGTACTTGGATCACCAGAAGCCTTCATTCTAACCATTGGACTGAATCAGGAATGACATCTGGATCTGATTGGAATTTACTGTGGAAGGTGAATGGAGGGAATCTGACTGGCCTGTGGTTCATCAAGCAAGAAGGCTGAATCAGTAGTAAATCCCAACCTTGTTGATCCGTGTTCACATGACAGAGAAAAATGTCTTGGCAGCATTTTGTGATAAAGCTTACTGTGATATCAAAAGCTTTTGCCATTCAAAGCGTCAAAATGCATTTCTATCTAGTCTGTATTAGCATCTAATGCTTGCACCAACATGCAGCTGATCTATGGATTAGAACAGGCCATATCATACAGCAGAACAGGCTATTCCGCTACTCACAGACAACAAATTCCACTTTATGCTGTTTCTGGCCATAGGTCAGCTTAGTATTATTGGCACTAATGGTTATGTGTGTTTATAGTTACAGGGCTTTTATGGCTGAAGTGACTTGTGGTAATAGCACCATATTTTGTGTTCAAACGTATAAGTTAGAAGAGATAGCTACTTAGCTAGATACCATGACCTCACAGTAAACTGCTATAAATGAACTATAGATACTATAGATTATTTATAAATACAAGTTCCAAAGTAATTCTGGTTTAAAGTGAAGAGGTTTATTATCATTTATAATGTCTTCGTTTATAAGATTTTGAGGTTGAAATGTGGTAAGGTGTTGCATGCAATAAGATACGGTTTTCTATTTAGTAATATAAGCATTTCAGTGTCCCATACAGTCCGTTTTTTTTAACACTTAATTTTGTATTACTTGTGTTCAGGTGGCAAACTGTGTCCCTCTTCTTGGTTCGGTGTAATTTGACTGCTAAAGGCCTTTGAATTAAGGCTCCTTTCTGTGGTGCTAATGTTCCAGTCACAGTGTCAGGCAGTACTGGCTTGTATTTTAAATTTGAGTGGCTGTTATTGAAGTAATCTATAGACTTTATATTTCAGATTGTTGGTTCAGTTGCTGTGCTGTTGCTCTGACTTGTGTGTTATTTAGTTATATAATACAATATATATTACAACATATGTCATTGAATACTATATATAACAACATTTATATATATATTTATATTTATATATATATATATATATATATATATGCAACATATGTAATTATGCTTTTAATAATATTTCTAATAATGTTTATAATATTATACTAACTATTATAAACATCGAAATTAAATTATTTAGTTTAATTCTTACAGGCATCATCATTATAAATAACTTTTGACTTTGACTTTCAGATATTTAATTAACATTGCTACGTTAGCTGCCACGGATTAATGAATTATGTTAATTAACATTTTGCACCCCGTGTCTTGCTCTCACTGAATATTCGATAACACGTAAGTGCACAGCTAAACTTTTTCATTTTAAGAAATAGGTGTGAGTGATTAATTTCAGCACATATTTGTAGTTTTCTTTAACTGGTTTTAATGTTAATTCATACGGATGGATCAGCCAAGGGTCTAAAATGTATAAGTGGAAAACAAAACATGTATAGCTGGCTAACCTTAGCTGTAGAGCTCACAGCATTTTATAGAATTTACTTTATTAACCACTCTTTTATTTTCTAATAAAAGAAAATAACATATACTTCTATGAACCATGTCTTATAATATTTGTTCATTTATCTTTTGTTTTTAGGCACTAACAGGTACGATGTGTTTAGGATGTAATTAGGATCATTTGCCTTTGGTCTCTAAATGGACATTAAGGCATTTTCTGTACTGTATGATTTTCTGTTTATGTTCATTATGCTAGTGATATTTATATGTATTAAATGTGACTGATTTTAACTGAACAAACGTCAGGGTCATACTTTCCCAATGTTTAGACCACTGATTCACCTGCTGGAAAAAGTGATCGAATAATGTTAATAAATACATACCTTTACATTTAATAATTTCTCTTTTCTGACTGATTTATAGTTTATATATAGTATAGCACTATATGATATTTATCACAATAAAGACTAGGAGGAGCATGCACTTTAATGCACTCTAATTCAGTTATGTCAAATACATTTTAGAAGTATTTTTAGTACATCTAAAGTAAGCAACTTAACTTGTTAACTTAAAAGTAACTTTGGCTTGTTAATGATCCATAAACTTTGCAGGGAAAAGTCATATTTAAATTTCTTGCAAAGGTTGTACTTTTGTTTAAAATTGTCTTTTAAAAATAATGCGTTGTTTCTGACTAAACTAAGTATTTCGTGAGTATTTCCTGCAGCATTATCTGTTACAACCCAATTATAAGGCACTGTTTAGCTTTTCTGCTTGGCTTTACATTGGCTGTAAGCAAACAGATCACAGGACAATTAAACAACGCAGAATGATATGACGTCATTTCAAAACCCTATACCGTAGTAAAGCTGGTAATTTGTGATAGAGATAGTGTACAATCATGACCAAGAGAACTGAGAACTGCACTTTATAAGGTTGTGTGGGGCATGAGTCCATGCATATGCCTCATCCAGGACAAGGCTTTAAACGTTTTTTTTAAATGTATTTAATGTGCTTCTGCATTGTAGCCAGCGGTGCTGTGATTACACTGACATCAGTGTAATTTACTATGTTTATCTATGAATGAAATCATTGTACGTTGGACAAAACTCAGAAGGCAAATGTGACATTTTCCACATACGTGTGTAATATAATATCATCATCAGTAAAATGATCGTTTACGCTGCACTTCAGAGTTCACAAGTTTTATAGGTTTCCACTGTGAGGCCCATGGATAATGAATTATACAAAGGCTCACAGCTCCCCTTTGTGGTGAAGGACGACCAGACGTGTTATGTTTGAAATATGCATATATTTATAGCCAAGTGTTAACGTTTGGTGAAGGTTAATCCTAAAGTCATCTCATCAGCAGAGTTATCCTTCTTACGATCTAGCATTAACTGAATGAAAAGAAAAGAATGAAAAACGTTGGTAAACAGAAAACCAATTTAAAACAGCAACGTACCAGGATTAGCAGGGTTATGTGGGATGCTGTTAACTTTACTTGTCAAGCACTTCAACCCAATCTGATATTGTGATAATGTGATATTGTGATAATGTGATATCGTGATAATGTGCAATGTCTACCATTAGATTTTTTGTTTTATCAATGGTATAATGGTATAATGGTTTGGCTCCTATTAAATGTCCTCTCACAGATAGTTCAAAATGGAATATCCCATCATTCAATATCCCCTATTTTTTGGTAGAAGTGTATATTTATGCAGAGACAAAGCAAGAGTGATAAAAAAAATTCTTTCATGTTTCCTTAACAGGCTGAAAATTTTCACTTTAAATGTCATAACAAAGCAATCGTTTTGTATGCCCACTGTTATTTCCGTTACGATTTCCATTTAGCTTTACTGGTGTTCATGGACTGAATGTTTCATGGTTCCGTTTCTGACTAGCCTTAGCTGTTGGACAGATGGCCTCACATTTGCCTCCAGGATGTTTTGGTACAGAAAGGATTTCATGGTTTACTTGGTGACTGTGAGGTGCCCAGGTCCTGTGGCTGTAAAACATGGTACTCCCACTCCTGTACATGGTAACCAGTATGAGGTGTTTGTGGGTTGCACCAAATATTTGGATCTGCAGTATTCTAACCAGCCTTGCCTGAGACATTACTCCAAATGTTTACGTTTGTGTGGGTGGAAACATAATCCAGCAAACAACAAATATCTATTTAAATAAACAAAAGGCTGTCTATGTTGTTTGTCTTTTTAATCTTGATAAAAATAAAAAATAATGTCTTTATGAAATCTTGAACTTCAGCATTTAACGTCCTAACTGTGGCTTTAGGTCCCAGCGTATAGCACTTGGGTTTTTGTTTGTTTTGTTTACTTGTATGATTTTTTTAAACACAGATTTGAGCGTGTTAGACCAGTCCAACTGTCAGACAGAGGTGGACATATTGTTGTTTCCGATAGTTTTCATTTTCTTTTTATACATATTTATACAAGTAAATACTTAATTCCGTTCAAACTTGTGTGGTATTACTTACACTCCCTTTTCCCTTCAGAAATGCCTTAATTATTCGTGGCATGAATTCAACAGCGATGTTTCTCCTATCTTTTATTGCCCAGTTTTGATCACTACGGTATGGACCTGGGTTCAAATCCCAGCAGTGCCTTCCAAATGGGTAGAGCATCACGTGCAGAAATGACTGGTTGGGTCTGAGAAAAGGGAAGTTAAGGGATTATCTCCTGAAGTCTTAACTTATGTACGAACCCTGTGTTGTCCGGAGGTAGAAAACGAAGCTCCCGTCACTCTAAAAGTGAAACCTAAGCAGTTGCCTCATGGAGTATGGGGACCACTAGATGGCAGTATTAAATTACAAGACTATTATTGGTTTTCAAATAAACCTTGTACAGTTTTACCCTTCTAATTACTGGTTTAATCTAACACATCTGATCCCGTTAATTGGGGCCTGCAGGCTCATCTGAATATCAAATCAGATGATTTGGAGCTGAGGCACTCTAAATCTAGGAATGTAGGTAAGTTGGCACCGCTAGTCTTTTCTCAGCCCTTGGAGATTGGTCAAAATTAACACTAGATAAGGTCAAATGTAGTCTAGGCTCCCAGGAAAGTGTTATCTCTAGACAGAAATGGCTTCTGAAAAGTGGCTCCGCTGCTGTTATCTTGATCAGAACTGATCATAAAATGCTGACCCCTAAAGGCACTGCGGACAGTCGCTTTCAGTTTCAATCTTCTCTCAAAGAGGATTTTAGGTTGCTCTGCCCTGTATCCTTTGATTATGTAAGAACTCTGGACATACAAAAACCAGTGCCTCAGGAACAAACAAACATGCATAAGAGGTCTTTATGTGCTGCGTGTCCTGGGATATTCTTTAAAAAATGAAAAAGGGTACAAATGCACCTCTAAGGCTAAAGTGCACTAAGCTTGCATGACTGCACACTCTCAGGCTGCTATGTGCGGTTTTATTATATGACCTGCTACTGAATGCGGACTAAAAGGAGATGAAAAGCTTTAAGGGTACCTTCAAAACTTGGAAGACTTCATGCTGCATGGACCTTGTTTAGCGAGGGACACTAACTGATTATATTCGAATAACTGATCGGTTAAAAGAAAGGTTTTATTCTGCTTGATGTGTTTGACTTACATATTGAATAATCAAGGTGGAAGGTTATAACTGGCAAATGCTGGAATACTTGGCAGTACTTTTCAACTAAGCATTTACGTCTCAGTGCTTGTATTTACAACTGAAGCCCTCTGATTTATTTAGAGTCTGTACGGGATATCCCAGCAGGGTGCCAAGCAGAAGAGAGCTGGCATTGCAAACCAAATCAGGGAATGGGTGAATGTTGGAGAAGGGATGACAGAGAAACAGTCTTACTACTGAAAGGCTTAATCGAAGACTATATAGCGAAAATAAGAGCAAAAGCCAGACGGTGGAGATATAAATAAATGTTTTTATCTAAATTATGTATGGCCACCCATGAAATGCAAGTATGGTTAACATGTTCAATTAAAGAAGGATTTTTTTGGGATCGTCACAGCTGGAACAGAGTACAAATGGACGTTCAAACAATTAAATTCAAACAATTGCTCCTTATTGCAAATCCTTATTTTATTTCAATAAGGTACCAGTTAAATGATAAGAATGTTTATGCATGATTTACACATTGATCAGACTGAAACATCCTCCTGAACTCCTCACATCACCCCACCACCACCAACCCCACAGTACTCAGATTACATGATCTACACCCAAGAATGCCTAAACACACTGAAAGCGATAGGATCGGATTGTCCAGCGGTTCTTGTTGGATCCTCTTTGTGTTCATTATATATTATACACATGGATGTGTAGTGAAGAAGGAACCTGTGTCTGGATGGTGGACAACGAAACGGTGGGACCCGCTGATGCAAAGGTGCTCTTTTGGATTGAGATCTGCTGACTGAGGTCATTTTTCTGTGGTTAACTCTTTGTTCAAGAAACCAGTTTGAGACGACTTAATCTGTGGCATGGTCCTTGCTCGAAGTAGCCGTCATAAGATGGGTGCACTATGATCATAAAGGAATGGAAGTGGAACGCTCAGGTACGCTGTGGCATTTAAATGATGCTTAATTGGTATTAAGGGGCCCAAAGTAAGCCAAGAAGATATCCAATACATCATTAAACCATCACCAGCCTGAACTGTTGATACAAGGCTGGATCTAGCCATGCTTTCAAGTTGATTATCACAAATACTGACCCCACCATCCAACCATTACTGGATGTAGCCATATAAGAGGAGTTATACATTTTGAAATCATATTGCAGCTAGATCATTGCTATTTAATAAAGTTCTGCTTAAAACAGAAGAGCTTTGATGTCTTTTATATCTAACAAATAATGTGCATGAGTACATGAGTACAAATCCTCAAATCTATGCATAAATCAGTCTGGGTGAGCTTCTCCCAAAACAGAAAGTGTGTGTTTGTAAGTGAGATGCAGACAGTTGTGCAAAAAAGCTGAGCATTTAACTCGACTTGTATTGGATTTGAATTAAAAAGGAATGAAATTATACCTGTTTAGCACAGATACTGTCATGGGTTGAGTGTCCTGAAAGCCTCACAGCACAACGACCTTCATTAAATAGGTAGAGGATCGTATTAAACACTTGCTATCCCATTTAATGATGGTCTTTGCACTGCCATTCTGTTGGGAAATCCACCCCAGATCTGCCTCAGCTGGTGAGGGTTGTAATCTATTTCATGTTTTATTATTCCTTAGCTATTGTTGCATGCCTTGGCCACCAGCAAAGTGTACATTTTGTCATTCAGGAAAAATGAGATTCCTCATTTACAGTTATGGCTACCCCTCAGGACAGTGGATGCTGCCTAGTGCTGTACGCCCATGCAGTGTACTTTATCGTCACGTGTTCTGAGTATTCTGTTTATACAGAGGACTGACAGGAGCTCCCCTGACGGAGCCGCACTCATTGCATGCTCAAACGTACATTCAACAGCATCATTCAGCTTGTTTGGGAATTCTTTGTCATGTCCTTCAATACTGTTTATGCTTCGCTCCAGGGCTCTACAATAATGTCTTCTGCAAAACAAAGCAGGATGATATGACAAATAAAAACAAGCGCACATCGTCAAAGAAGTAATTGTGCAACCTCGTTGCGATGCTCCAGAGAGCCTAAATCTGTGATTGCTTTGCAAATTTGATAATCTTGGCCTTGACACATGACACACATACAGAGCAAGGTTCCCGGACACAAAATCAGTCACACTTGCTATTTCCTGTCAGGTGTGATTTCCACCAGTACATTTACGATGGACTTACGTTCTGACAAATCCATCATACGTTGAGTATGATCACCCAAAACTTCCTAAACACAGTGGCAACGATGGGACATGGACAGGATCAGATTTCCAGCAGTTCTTGTGGGATCTTCTTCATACTCATTTTGAAATATCCCCTCATTTTTGTCATAGGGTTCAAGGCAGGAACAACCATAGGGCAATGACAATCCATCATAGGGCACACGCTTAGGCCACTTTAGCATAATCAGTTAAGCATGTCTTTAGATTGCTAGAAGGAAACAGGAACACCCGGAGTAAACCCATACAAACACGTGGAGAGCATGCAGACTGCACACAAATAGGATCCTGTGAGGGAAAAGTGTTACCTACTGAGCCTTCGTGCTATGATCACTCCTAAAAAGCGGCTATATACATATATGGCTATGTGTCTCAAATATCCTGAATTGCTTATATTAGCATACATTTTAACGTTGCCTAGAATCTCAGCAAGCCCTGCTCCTGGGTCATGGAGCACATCCTGTCTCTCAGGCAAATGTCATTTAATTAATAGCTTATTATAGTTTGGTGTATACATATGTTTCATAATTTACAGAGATTCACACACAGCGGACTACCAGAACCTCAGCCAAATAACAAGCAGCCAATGTTTTTTTGTTACACATATGGCCCCTGTGAGTCCTAGCAGATTGTTCCTGTTATGATGAGTTGAAAAAATGTCCATCTAAGGGATCACTGCTAACCTCGTCAGGAACACTTAAGCTCCCCTTACACCCACACGCTCTCCCTTTCTATAATGGTACCAGCCAGTGAAGATTTATGCACTGTTTGTTGCATGGTCAGGGTCAGATTATTGAATCTTGCTGCTGAACCTGGCAGGAACAAGTGCTGAAAAACGATCCAGGCATGTTCAAATGGTTTAACCTCTAAGCTGTAAATATGTCGGGCATGAGTAGCGTGTACAGTAAACTGTGGGGAAATGAATGTATAAATTGTTAATTAGCTCAATCTTGCAATGAGGAATAAGTTTAAAGTTTGTTGCAATGATTGCTCCAGAACCTCCTAGACCTTTCAGGGTCCTACGTTTATTGAACCCACAGGTTTCCGGTAGGCTTTAGGTCAACGAACTAGGATGGTCATGTAGAAAGCTTTATTCTGCGGTGACTAATCCATTTTTTGTAGATTTGGACATCAGAGTCCTGATATTTTTTGGCAGGTGAATGTTTTGACTTCAAAATCAAAATCATTTTCATATAAAATCTTATTATTTATCTTGTTTGTCTGGTGCTGCAAAACTGAGCTCTTAAAACTTTCATAGTTTTCACACCTTCCAACGTTGATTTCTATTTCATAGTGTATTACGATGTACCTTTATAATAACTATAATATGTCAAGTAATGGCCACACTAGATGATATATTCATGGTTCTGCCGTAAGCAATGTCTCTTCCCCTAAAATATTTCTTTAGATGTTTGGGTGGCACAGAGGTCAAACATGCTAGCCCACTACTGTACAGGTCTGAGCCTTGGTGATGCTTTCCAACTGGGTGCCACATGCAGACATGAATTTCTGTAGCAGGAATGCAAAAACTACTACTACTATGTGGATATTTAAATTATTATATATTATCATGACACAGGACTTTTTTTTCCTCAGACAATCATTTTTCCAGACGTCCCAAACAAACTTCAGGGCGTTTTATCAGAGAAAAATTACTTTACCCCAGTTCTCAATCAATCAATCAATCAAAATGTATTTATACAGCGCTTTTTACGATGGAGCATTGTCTCAAAGCAGCTTTACAACAGTATATTATCTAAAAAAAGGCCAATCCCAGTCTGAGCAAGCCTAT